>JARKHS020010910.1:0-19077 GCA_030143305.2 Amblyomma americanum | reverse complement strand
CGGATGCGATCCCTGCCACGGCAGCGGAATATCTATGGAGGAGAAATTCTAGGGGCCCGTGTGCTGTACGACGTCGGTGCACGCTAAAGAACCCCAGGTGGTCGAAATTATCCGGAGCCCTTCGCTATGGCGTCCCTCATAGCCTGAGTCGCTTTGGGACGTTAAACCCCATTAAACAAAACCAATTAACAGGTTGTAGATAACTGACCTGTGCGTATAACGGGTATGAGTGCATGACCAAAGCGATGTCGTGCCGCTGAGTCTTCCACAGAAGTCAGGAGGCTATACACAACAGCAGACATAGGACAGAGGGAGATGACACAGGACGCTACTTGCAACCAAGATTTTATTGAAAACCTGCATGGCTTTTATAGACAGAGGCACGTGTTATCTTGCGATTAGGCAAGCTTGAAATTAAAATATAAATAGAAAACAAATCCGTTGACGAGGCAAAAACACCAATGCGCACAAGGAAGCTAGGGGGTTGCTCAGCATAAATTACGCAAGCTATACATGAAAAAGATATCAGAGAATCCAAAGCATTATGACCGCACGTGGAAGCAAGGACATGTAAGCCACAGCTTAAGGAAACGATAGGCAGGTCAAAAAGAAAACAAAAAGCCATCAAACAGTCACGTGTCAAGGAAACCCAGTTCTTTTTGATGGACGTAAACGGAAGGCGGGCTAACACATTCGTCCGGTTGCGAGCGTAAGATGGCAATCGCCTCTCCAATCTTCCGTTTGAAGTTGTCCATTCCTTCTTCCAATTGTCTGCGTTTGGCTGAGCTGAGGGCAACAGCCCCTACAACTGCGGCAATAAACAGGCAGATTCGAACCCCCCGCCTCCCCCAAGGAACGCGCGTGCTCTCGCAAGTGATCATATTAAGGACCTACCGGATGTCCGAGTATAAAAGTTCAATATAAAAAGTTCAATATAAGCTCAGCCTGACCCAGATAATTGGAAGAAGGTATGGACAGCTTGAAAGAGAGATTGTAGAGGCGATTGCCATCTTACGCTCGCAACCGGATTAATGTGTTAGCTCGCCTTCCGTTTCCATCCTCCAAAAAGAACGTGTTTCCTAGACATGTGACCGTTTGGTTGCTCTGTTTCTTTTCTTTTGAACGTGCATATCGTTCCTTTAAGCTGTGGTTTACATGTCCTTGCTTCCACGTGCGGTCGTCATGTTTTAGATCCTCTGATATCTTTTTCATGTGTAGTTTGCGTCATTTATGCTGAGGATCCCCTAGCTTCCATGTGCGCATCGGTGTTATTTTCTCGCCAATGGTGTTGTTTTCTAATTTGCTGTTTGCAAGATGACACGTGCCTCTGTCTATAAAAGCCGCGAAGCTTTTCAATAAAACCTTAGTTGCAAGTACCACCCTTGTGCGTCACCTCCCTCTCGTGCGTCTGCTGCGGTGTATAGCCTCCTGATGTCTCACCAACTGGCCTACACATCTACCCTCCTGAGTTATGCAGAGAAGTGCCGCTCAAGTAGCCGCCCCTCAGATAGTGTGCCGCCAGGGGAGCCAATGCTGCCAGATGAGATTAGATGCCGCAGTCAAGCTTCGGTGCGGGTGAGGAAAAGCCGGACAGGGATGCAGCGGAGACGGCGCACTTTCGGCGCTGAAGCTTGCCGAGGCAGGCGCCAGCGGTAGGGAATTGGCCGACAATGCTAAGCCCTCCAGGAGAGCTGCAAGCAGGAACAGCACTGGGACCTGTATGTAGAACGGGGGTGAGCACATGGCCAAACCGATGTTGTGCCCCCCAATTCAAGGCAGATTTTTCTAATGCCTAGCGACTGCCATGCAAAAACTGTAGTGTCTGCTAATCTCAAAGTTAAGCAGCAAGAGTTCGTTGAACACCGAAATACTGCATGTATTCCTTGAGTAGCAGTTCAGGAAAATGGAATTCAAGAATAACAGCCATTGGTAGAAGATTATGAAGGCTAAAAGATGGCGTTGTTTTCTTCTAAAGTAATATTTTATTGCAGTTAGGTGATGCCGTTTAGTCACTAGTGTCCTGATATGTAAGCCGGGGTGAAGGCCCCGTCAGGAGGCACGCTTTGCCTGCCTCCTTTTGCCTCGCTCCGGGGGCATATTGTAAATATGGCGAAAATAAACTCACTTTTCTTTCACAATCCAAAAAATCTTAATGAGTAAACTTTGTACACAAGGCATGCCACACTCCCACGCTAGTGACGCCTTCTAGTGCATACACAAAAAAGTTGCTGGTTCATTTGCAGTGGCGTAGAACCGAAAAAGAAGGCGCGTATGGATATCAAAAGAGTAAATGCCTCCATTGGTTTCGACCTGTTTAACTGACAAGCGGGTAAATTACTTGAACCTGCTAACGTGCGCAGTATAGCAGTCGTAGGAGGCGCACAGCGGTTAGCCAACATGCCATGATAATAGCTCGTTGCCACTGGTATGAGGTCTGTAGGAAGGGCTCCTGACGATGTTCAAGCGGAAAATATGCTAATACCCGGTGGTTGTGAAGCATAGCAACCCAAGTGAAAAGCCGAAAAGAAATCTGGAAAGACTGAATAATAGCTAAATTAAAGCCTTCGCAATCAAGCGATTTCCATACGCTCCTCGCCTTCAGTGCGCTCGCCGCGGTTTTTCTGTCCCCCGACTGGACAATTAGCCTCTGCTACGGAAATTTCCTCTCGGCCTCCGAGTTTAGCGGGAGGCACAGAGCATGTCAGATGCCTACGCAATAGTCTCGCCGTGCCAAGTATTGTTGGCTTGCCTTTACTCTGCATATACTGCGCATTTTTGCTACGTATCCCGAAGTTGTTTACGGACTCGTAGCTCATTCCTAAGACTGGGAAGTTGTCGATCTTCCTCGTAATGAAACAAACCCAGCCATTCTCCCCCAACAGGAAAGAAAACGTGGCCTTCATATGGCGTGGGGAAGAGGGGGGTGGGTCGCCAGCGCAAGTATGGTTGTTTAGGCTTCGCGCTAAACGCACTTGCCAACTCTGCGCTGCATGGAGCACGGCAGCGCACTCGAGCAATGGTCCTGAAGTGGCGTTATACATTAGTTTTTTCGAAGATGGTTCTCCTACGAGCGCTCTAATGCAGAAAAATATGCGAAGGTGACGATATAGGATGGCACAGCACACAGAACAGAATAATCTACATGAAATGCAGAAATAGCGTAATAGTATGTTTTTTACGAAGTGCACGATGGAAAGCCGGCGGGCGACGAGCAGATGATCTGATATCGTGGAATGTCCGTCTGTCCGTGCTGCGTCAACGCGTTTGCTGCGCCCGATCTTCAGCCGTCAATCAAAATGATGGCCCCATGCAATGCCATCCACTGGTATGAAATGGCGAATGCTCGTATGCCAGAGTAAACAATGAAAGTTGGTTTTGTCCAAATGAAGCGCGGAAGTGTTTTGCTTTGAATTTTCACCGACTTTCGGGCAGCGCATCACTTTTGTGCTTGGCAGAGGCTGGCATCTATACCCGATGTGCACATTGCGTTTTGTTTTTAACTTCTGGAAGCTAGTCAGAGGCTCTTCGACTCTTCCCTATCATTCAAAAAGTGGCCGTATTTTGTGGGGTTTTTGATCAAATTTTTGGTCCAAAAACTATAAGGTGAATAATTAAATGAAGCACAGTCAAATTACTCTGATTCAACACACATTTAGCAGTATGAGCTCCGCTAAAATGTTTCATGTCTTATTGTGAAATAGAAGTTTTCTCATAAATTTTGAACAAAACAGGCAATGATATACTCGCATAGAAAACAAAGAAATTTTTTAATACTTTGGAACGCACGTAACCTCTGTCTAATAGCAAAAACCTCACAACAAGTGAAAGTTATAGCTTGTTCTTTTTTCCGGCTAGAAAAAATCACCTCTGGCCCTATTGTTAAGAACGCCAGGGACGAAATAATCGGGCGAACTCTTCGCAGCGCAGGCGGTATGGAATTCCGGTAAAAAAAGATGTTGAAACCCTACAAATAATAAATAGCATTTGTAACGTCAATATCCTTTTCAAAACAGCCGCTGAGTCGAACAAAACCACCCAAATAAGAAAGTAGCCAAATCTCTCCAACCGATATTGAGAGATGGTTCTCAGGGCTGTCTTCCCTCTGATTTAAAGTCAGAACATGGGCCAGAGTCCGCTATTTCGTACCCGTACCTCTTTGTGCCTTGGTTAGCATGCACAATAATCAGGGCTGATAGAACTGAAAGGCTATGGCCTGAGCTCACCGGCTATGCTTATCGGATCCGGGATCGCGTAGGTTTCTGTGCAGCCGTTTCGAAATACCCACGATAAAAGACTAGTTTACTCTTAAAGCTTTGCTTTTTCTTTGCACGCGCGCATCTCTAGACACAATAGGGCGTACCATTTAGCGCAGACATGGCTCGAGCGGTAACTAAGGCAACAACAATAACAGAGGGCTGTAAAAGAGGAGAGAGCTTTGTAGAGTACAGGTCCCAGGAAAGCCAGCAGATGTGCCTCGGTATTCACCGTTTTACTCCGGTGAGAGATAGTGCACTGTTGGCCCAACCGTAAATGTTAGGAACGATCAGGAGTCGTATAATAATGAAAGCGTTTTCTTTCACGGTCACCTGCAGAGAAGCGCCTTTTACAACCTGCCCCATTGGAAGTCATAAAATCGTCTATGTCGTAAACGAGAAACTGGTATTGCGTTAAGCAAAGTTGAAACACCCAAAGGGCACAGGTATCCGCAGGGAAATCTATAGAGCTAGTCAGCGAATACTTTCATGCATTGTATAGCAGAACAGAAGACTGGTGGATATTAGCGGTGACAAACAGCGCGAACTTTCAATTTTTTTTTATTTCGCAACACCGCAGTTGGGTTGAGGCATACATTAAGCCACGAAGGGGAAGTTCCAAACAAGCACTACCTGCTTTAATGCTTCTGTGCCACGTTGAACTCACACTCACTTAACATTGTACAAATATGCATGCCAATGCACGGGCAGAAAGTTGTGTGTGCGCAAACGTTTATCGCAATGAACACCATATTTATAGGATAGTCACTTATACGCCCACTGTTTTTAGCGTCCTGTAAGCATAGAGATAGACGCATCCTTCTGTCCTCATCATCCTACTGCGAGTGTAAAAACTCTAAAGTGTCTTGTGTTTAGAGATTCATGGCTGCTACCGTTTCCCCTGCAACACATCATGTTCGCTCGCATGTGTCTCTTGTTATGATACCCAGGTTGCTCTTCCCCAAGAACCTCCCACGGCCAGTCATTCATTTAACTCTCACCGACCACGGGGGAGCGGTTTACTCACAATCCGGTGGGCAGGTTGCCACCCGTCACCTAGGTTGCTTATCTGTGGATTTTTCGCTGACGGTCAACGACACCGATGCTGTCGATGACAGCTTTTCTGCCACATGGGCTCCTAACTCTATCGCATTAAAAGCAGCAAGCGGTCAAAAACAGAAATCACAAGGTGGGGGAGGGGGGCGGTGGCTCAGTGCTTGTGGACTTCGACTGCTGACCTGAAAGATGCGGGTTCGATTCCGGCTGCCGCGGACGCATTTCGGTAGAGGAGATATGCTAGAGGCCACTGTGCTGTGCGATGTCAGTGCACGTTAAAGAGCCTCAAGCGGTCGAAATTACCCGGAGCCCTCCACTACGACGTCCATCACAGCCTGAATCAAATCCAGAAGGTGGCGGGTGCCCACGTCGACGATAGCCTTCGGCGCTCGCCGCGCCCACCGTTGAAAACCGCGGGTATCTCACGAACAACAGTGACCAGCACCAGACGACCAAATGGATAAGAAAGAGAAAATGGAAAATGGATAACTAAGGAATACGGTCCCTGGCCTTGTGAAAGCACGCAGTATCAGACTACTTTTACGGTGACTACGGCTTTATACAGAATTGAAAAATGTGCGGATATGGCGCGTTGTAAACGTATTAGGGCTTCCAAACTAACAGTGAGCCGGAATGCTTATTAATTTACTGCCACGGATATTCTGACCAGCATGCCCTTTTCATGTATATGATGACCACTGCGAGCATTGAGACATAAGCAACAGCACTGATTCGGTCTACCGTGTTCAGTGCAAAAAGAGGGGAGGGGCTAGAACATACTTGCCTTCTTGCACTCACTCACGTTCATTGGCAGTTAGGCTTGAAAGACGCTAGACAAATGAAAATTTATCGCCACTAACGTGACAGC
Organism: Amblyomma americanum; assembly: GCA_030143305.2. Classification (NCBI taxonomy): domain Eukaryota; kingdom Metazoa; phylum Arthropoda; class Arachnida; order Ixodida; family Ixodidae; genus Amblyomma; species Amblyomma americanum. The sequence continues at coordinate 12,900 of JARKHS020010910.1, read as the reverse complement.
TTCAAGAGCTGCGGTTGCTGAAGCTAAATATAATGTCAACGACTAAGTTTGTACAGGCCTAAAATTTATAATGAACTGCACAACTTCAACCAAAAATTTTAACTTTAACCCAACGGCTCCTTCATCAGGGGTGACTGAGGGCAGTAGCTAAGCGTCTTTAAGTATGGAGGGGAGGAGGGGGGGGGGGGGGTCAAAGGAACGACAGCTGTGACGCGAAAGGCGCGGGGGAGGGGGAGGGGGGTTTAGGCTGTTAGTCACGCTGGCCCACTGCAGGGAGGTGGTGACGCGACTTTTTTTTCGTTGACTTGAAGAGCGAAGTCCCTGGGCATATACTGGGGGCACGGTTTTCTTTTGTGCGGTTGATATTGTTCAGGCGTGGTTTGGATATGCCAGGATTCCAGAAGGAGCCTCTTGTGGTAATTTGTTTCGGTTCCGAGGATGCAGGTTTCTTCGAAGTTGATTCTTTGGCCGGAGTCCTCGGAATGTTCGGCTACTGGATTGCGTTCTCTTGCAGAATTTGCGGACGTCGTTTTTATGTTGCCAAATTCTTTCTTTGAAATTTTTGGTTTCGCCGATGTAGCTTGCGTCGCAGTCGGCGCATGGAATTTTGTAGACAATGTCTTGGGCTCTTTCTCTCGGCGGCCGGTCTTTGGGAACAGGTAGGCAAAGAGCAACAGTGTTTGTGGGCTTGTGTGAAACCTGGAGACCCGATTTTTTCAGGATTCGGGCGATGGTCTCGCTGACACCTCCGACATAAAGTAAAGTGACGTATTTTTGTGGTGGCATTGGTCTGTGTGCGTTGATTTCGTGACGAACGTTGTGTTTTTGACGTCGAATGGTTTTTTGAATAAAGTCTTTTGGGTAGCCGTTCATGACGAGTTCTTTGAATATCGTGCGTTGTTCTTTTTTTCTGTCAAGTTCTGTGCTGCAGTGTGTCTCAACTCTTCTGAACAGCGTCTTCACCACTGATGCTTTATGGACTGACGGGTGGTTCGAAGAGAAGTGGAGATACCGGCCGAGTGAGTTGGTTTGGGTATACGGAGAATTGAAGGGTTTGTGGTTTCGGGACACGAGGACGTCCAAAAACGGCAGGGAGTTTTCTTGTTCCACCTCTAGCGTGAACTGAATGTCAGGTTCTACGGAGTGTAAATGACGAAGGAAATTTTGAGTCTCAGATCTTTTGATGACGGCGAAGCAGTCGTCGACATACCTGAGGAAAATCTTTGGTTTCTGGTGGAATGAGTTGTGGGCTCGTTGTTCGATGTGTTCCATGGTTAAATTGGCCATGACGACACAGATGGATGCTCACATTGGTGTTCCTTTCACTTGTCGGTAAAATTCCCCGTTTGACGAGAAGTATGTGTTTGATAGGCACAACTCCAGGAGGCGGCACACATCATTTACACTCAGCGGGGTTCGGGCGCTGAGTGTGTCGTCGCGTTGTAGGGCTTCTCGGGTAGCGGTCACCGCAAGCTTCATGGGGATGTTTGTGAAAAGGGACACCACGACGTCCGCAAATTCGCAAGAGAACGCAATCCAGTAGCCGAACATTCCGAGGACTCCAACCAAAGACTCAACTTCGAAGAAACCTGCATCCTCGTAACCGAAACAAATTACCACAAAAGGCTCCTTCTGGAATCCTGGCATATCCAAACCACCCGGAACACTATGAACCGCACAAAAGGAAACCTGCCCCCAGTATATGCCCAGGGACTTCGCTCTTCAACTCAACGAAAAAAAGTAGCGTCACCACCTCCCTGCAGTGCGCCAGCGTGACTAACAGCCTAAACCCCCCACCCCCTCCCCCGCGCCTTTCGCGTCACAGCGGTCGTTCCCTCGACCCCCCCCCTCCCCCCCTCCTCCCCAACGTTGGGTTAAAGTCAAAATTTTTTATTGGAGTTGTGCAGTTTATTATAAGTCTTCGAACCCAACCAGACAGGTAAATCTGTCAAAATGTTTTGTTTTCAGGCTTAAGATTGCTACCAAATGCATGGGGAACAATGTTCTGTCAGGCATCGATATTAACAAGCATGTGCTTCGAATTATGTTGAAAACTATCTCGTTTAAGGCTGTTCGGTCCCTGGATGGTTATGCGACATATTTAAAAGCAGCCAATGATCAGTACAACCCCAATTGAATACATGTGCGATGCTTCAAAGATCACACCAATGAAGACTTTATAAACTGCCCGAAGTTGATGCATTTTATTCGTGCACAGAATTATCTCATGTCAGTGCAAAACAAAAAGAAGCGCTCAGAGGATCTTGCAACCCATTTCAAGTAGTGGTTTTGCAACGTTGAAACACACCAGCATTTTTGTGTTCTTCTGCGTTGGCAGAAGAGAGCCATGTAACCAAACCCGGAGAAGGCTGGTGGAGATGTGCGAAACATGATCCAACTTGACCTACATGATGACAACCAAATCATCGTAACATCAATCGACACTGTGGGTTGGTCGCGTTGAACGAGAAGTCATTGAGATATGAACCATTATAATTTCCTGAGTGCTTTGTACATTTTGTTTGGAAAGGTCTTCGTGACATAGAGCAATGTCCTCGTGCAGAGGCGGGCTTCATTAGTGCCATTGATTTCTTTTGCCAACGAAGTATGATGCGCTGACGTCTTTGCTTATCACCATCAAGTTTGCACCGCTACAAAATGCCGTGTTGCACACCCAGATGAACAGTTTCACTGTGTCGATCGCAAAGTAATCATGCATGGCACATTGTTTCCTGCATTCAGTGGCCAACACGAACGCCTTATTTGTTACGTATAAGCACAACCCCCCAAATTATATGCTCTGGCACACGATCTAAAACTTCCTCCTCTGTCTGAACATGAGCTTGGTGGCTTTCACAGGCTGCCCACGAAAAAGCGAAACGCAGACTGCAAGTGTGCCCCGCCGCGGTGGCTCAGTGGTTAGGGCGCTCGACTACTGATCCGGAGTTCCCGGGTTCGAACCCGACCGCGGCGGCTGCGTTTTTATGGAGAAAAAACGCTAAGGCGCCCGTGTGCTGTGCGATGTCAGTGCACGTTAAAGATCCCCAGGTAGTCGAAATTATTCCGGAGCCCTCCACTACGGCACCTCTCTTTTCCTTTCTTCTTTCACTCCCTCCTTTACCCTTCCCTTGCGGCGTGGTTCAGATGTCCAACGATATATGAGACAGATACTGCGCCATTTCCTTTCCCCCAAAACCAATTAATAATAATTAATAACAGACTGCAAGTGTGCGGTTCGTGTCGCGAACAACATGGGACGGTGGAAGATGAAGAGGCAAGATGTGACACTAAATCAGGTGTGCAATCTCACGACACAAAACAAAAAGCTGCTAGGGGCAATTAATAAAAAGTGCGCTTGGAAAAGCAACAGAAAACTGTGCGCAAAGCACAAGGCGAAACAGCTATTCGTATCGAAAGTGAAACCGACCTAAGTAATATCAGCTGAATACGTTTTGTATTCTGCGTTCTTCATAGAAGTTTTGAATGTCAGAGTCCTGAGATATTACTTATCATGACTGTTTTTCTCAGAAGTTTAAAAAGCATACTGAACGAAACTGAGCTATCATTAAGTTTCTTGAATCACAAGTTTAACAATTTAAATATCACTGAGACGCGAATTTCAAACGAAACTGAAGTCGTTAGTGTCCCAGGCTATAAGGCAGTACAGGTTACAGAAGGACTGGAAGAGGGGGGTGGAACTTCACTTTATCTTGAAGATAATCTTCATTATAAAATGTTGCCTGAATTTTCTGTTGTATACGACCATTGCCAATCTATTGCTGCGATATCTATTGGGACACTGATTCCCACAGTTCATCGTCCTTCTTCTGAAGACCTTAATGACTTTCTGAAGTTCGTTTGCAAAGTTTAAGAACATGCTTTATTTCTTTATGTACCTATTTTTATTTCTTGGGGACTTTAACATTGACTTATTATCTGAGATCCTTGTATGCCTACGTTTTCGTGATGCCGTTGAATTCTTCGGCTGTTGCAACGTTACTAAGGCACCAACCAGCATAACACCACACACAGAGACATTGCTTAACATGTTAATAACCAGGCATGATAAGAATGATGTTATTTCATGCATTCTAATATTACCACTAAGTGATTAGTTAAACATATTCTGCTTTTCTGAATATGCAAAAAAAAAGAAGAAAAAAAGGTCTATTCGGCGCACTGCAGTCTTACATCCTAATTTTACTTCTGAGGCGATAGCTAGGCTTCGCGCTACGTACGTTATAATCGACTCTCTCGGACGACGTTTATTCAGAGGAAAATCCAAATTTACCCTGATATATTCCTAAAGTAAATTTGTAATAATGAATTTCTTTTACTGCCGGTCAAAGCTTTCCAAAATCGCGAAAGCACTGAGTAACCAAACAATTATATAAAAGAAAAAAGGCACGAGATAAACTTTATGGGAGATTTGCTAGGTCAGAGGACCTGGATCAAAAGAGGTGATGGCTACACTGAGTGTTGGAGGTGCGTGGAATGTTGCTTCAGGGTCTTGTAAAAGCGTGCCTCGTTTGGTTTGAGAATCCATCTCGCATGCGGGAGGTGCGGGGTTCGACCTCCAGTGCCGCCGGGTACCCACCACCAGAGGTCAACAGCAATGACAACGACGCCGGGCGTTCACCGGTTTATCTAATTTCCTTGTTCATCTCCCACATGAATCCACCAATTTCGTCGCAATAGAGTCACGAACAGCGTTAAACTCTCGGAGTTCACTGGGAAAAGCGTGCTTTATTTTAGAGATGAAACCTCGAAAGCCAGCACTGCCGTCGCAGTTTGCACGACACAGAAAATAAAAATGGTTGTTCCGGCGTACGGCATGGCGCAGTCGTCCCAAGAAAAACTTATCCCCAGCCGTGATGTTAAATGCGTGCAAAAAATTTAAAGAAAATGGATGACAGCGGCATTCTTAAGCGTATTTGGGAAAGCATGCAACTTTTCCCCAAAGCCTTTAACCAATCTAACCGGAATTATTTGCTGTTGCTCCTGCTGCGCCAGAAAAGAATGCTCGTGATAAACGACTCTGGGCGAATTCTGCGAAACAGAATCTCCTCCGTGCCTATAAGAAATGCGGTGCGTGGTCAAGTTTATATCACTAGCAGCACTCATACAATCACGTCAAGAAAGAAAAAATAGAGCAAAAACTTGAAGACACCAGAAACGCCATGTTCATGGCAGGCTGCCTAGGGCTAAAAGCTATAGCTATGCATACCTTCACAAAGTTCGAGCAAATTTCTTTAATTGTCTAATGCAAGAGCGTTTATTCCAGGCCACGTCATAAAACCTTGCTAGTGCGCAAGCACGTACTGCGTTTGGTTCCGCAACCTGCTTCCTTGCATCATCGCTCCCGCACGCACACACTCAATTCCTCAGACCGCTTGTGTCTAGACGCAGAAAGCAGCGAGGTAATGCAGAACAAACAAAGGCTTTTCCGCATTACACCTGAGTCCTTTCCGATTCCTCTCAGCAGTCAGCAAGTGGCATGCAATCGTCGCAGCAGGAATTACATTCCGCTGACTTCCATCTCAGCAGCCCCAACTCACTCACGAAAGCGTGGTATGGACGCGGGATAGGGGCACTCGGGCCAATAGTTTTTCTTGCGCCGCCACAAAAAGTTCTCTCCGAATGTGACTTAGGAAATTTAGCAAAAATTCTGGCTTGCTCGCGCATTAGCACTGCTAAGCACGAAATATTGTGAGAAAGCAAAGTTCTGAATGACTGCTGCCTGAGTACATGCCTGAATGACTGCTGAGGTTTACACTGAGTCAAACGGTTCCTCGTAATCTGTGAAGGCTAAGCAATGTGACGGCGGAAAAAGCAGTCCTCTAAGTTCGCGGTGGTAATATGGGCTCCCGGCTGAGGGCACCACTGCGGGAGGAAGACATCAGCACTTTATATTGAAAAAAACTTTTTTTCTCTCTTTCTTCTCTATCGCGAAGAAAGGTAAGCTACTATCTGTGACCCTACTGCCGTTAACGAGAGCCCTAATAAATGATTAAAGCTGTGATGCTATGAACTAATCGAATTGCGTTGTGCAATAAGGGAATGAAAAATATGTGGCGAGCTTTGGAGGATAGCGAATGAAACGCTACAACGATGCGTGCCTGGAACAAAACCTTCCGCATATGCCGGCGTATATGGGCGCCGAAAAGGCTGCAGTCGCCAGACCCTGATGAATTCAGCCTCCACTAATGCTAAATTCTAGAATTAATGCGCTCCATTCATTCTGCAATTCTGCGTTTTGCATTTTTTCTGCAATTCATGCAGTCGCATTCGGAACTAAGCTATAATACCCGCAGATTACCCACCATCACGCGTCGGTGATTCTCGCTGCCGGAGCAAATGACGCGAGGCCACTGTATTCACAAATATCCCAAGAACCTTACAAACGTCCAAGGGCAGAACTGCAGCTTTTTGTTATTTGGTATAAACCCCGCTTCCATCTTTGCGCAGCATAGCTCTTTCGTGAATTTCAATTGCCTTCAAACGTAAGCGCGTTTGCATATCTACTCGCACTTAGCGACGATTACGGCGGTCGGTGAAAAGAGTGAGAAGAAGAGGAAGCAATCTGCTTAAATTGTCGGCACAGGAAAGCGCCTCCGCTTATCTTCCTTCAGTTAATTCAAGCGATACGCGCGGCGGCAAAAATGTGTCGGCTAATATGTTAAATGGCATGATCTTCTCGGACAGCAAATGTAAAAATTGCCCCCAAAGAGCACAGCGTCAAAATGTAGCGAAGAGTTCTGTCAGTTTTCAAAACTGCAATCAAAAGGCGCTTTCTGCCCTGAGTATTTGTTTCATCCGGAAAAAAAAATTCAGCTTTATTTTTCTGTGATTGGCGCTCATCTAAATTAAAATTGCATGCTCTTAATAGGAGTATTCACATCTAAATACCAATTTTCTGCCTCAGTCGCCTCCAACACCACGGCCTCTACTGCGGCGCCCCTTACAGCCTGAGTCGCTTACCAAAACCATCTGTTCTGCCTACGGGACGTTTGCGGGGAAAATGAAAACTAATTTTATAAATTAGAGCTTTCGAGAGAAAGTAATCGATCTTTCTCAGTAGATTGGAAGCAAATCGTGGATGGAAGAAAAATGGTTGGGATTACAAATTATAAGTTTGGTTAATTTTAATCTGCTAATTAACATTTCGATGACGGGTACACAAAGGCTACGCACGCTCCTCTGCTACAAAGAGCTTATTTCATGCGTGCAGACAGGCAGAATTGCTGGCGCCGTAGAGATTGCGGAAAATATATAATTCCTCATGCAATAATTTGTACTATATGTAACGATGACCCGCTCAACTTTATCCAATAGGTTGAACTGCTTAACTCCATGATTGGAGCTTATCTGGAGAAAAATAGTTAATAAGCTTGATAAATATGTAACTTAGTTGTTATATGACGCCACTCACTGTCTCCACCACTTTAATGCCTGAGCAGTCTTTTTAGGTCGAAACACTTTCTTTATTTAATTTTTGCGCAGGTGCCTTGTAATATAATCAAGGCGGAAAGGCGGAAAGAGAAGGTGATAACTGTGTAAGCACTAGTTCACTTACCTTGACCAAAAAAGAAAAAATGTACCTAAAGAACAGTTTGCCACACCTTGATTAGATTGTCTATGTATTGTTAACCCAGTGTGCGCATGCACCACCGAATTGCTTATATGTTCCTTTATGTTCAGTAAACTCAGTTGATGTTTAGCGCTCGTCCTGTCTACTTCTTTGTCTGTGTCTCTGTTATATGCGCTAGTCTTTTAATTCATGATGCCTTGTAATATGCATTGCAAAAGCAGGAAACTTGTCAAAGTGTGCCGAATACACATGCCTGAAATACAGAAATGCTCTTTAGAAGGAGACTTTCGTATGAAGGCGCCATGCTTTTTTTTCATGGCGCCGGAAACAGTGTGTGTGTACAGGCATGCACCTCTTTTCGGTGCTACTCTCTCTGCCCATGCACAGACTGCGCAGTACCCTAGGGCGCTGTGACCAAGCGTAGCGTGAGGCAGCTCTTGCTTTCCTTCTGTTGTTCGGACCAAGCAAGAAAATTTAGACCAGTACAGACCACCTTTTTCTGTAACGCAGAAACGGAGACCATCAGGTCTCAAAAATAAATGAAAATTCAAGGAAGAAGAATAAATAAATTATGTACGTGCCACCCGTCTAAACTTCATTCAGCTCTTTTTCTCTTTCCTTATATTAGCCACTTAGTTGAAATCAGCCCAAACTATTAGTTATACGAAAGCACCCTTATAGGTTCATTATTATTTACGAAAGATAGTTCTGCAACTACGATGTTTACAATCTGCCCAACATTGAATTTTGTAACTGAAGAAAAAGGGAACGCCGACCAAAAGGTTGTTGTTTAAAACGAAGACGTTTCGGCTTCCATACGGAAGCCTTCCTTACAAGGCTTCCGTATGGAAGCCGAAACGTCTTCGTTTTAAACAACAACCTTTTGATCGGCGTTCCCTTTTTCTTCAGTCATGAATCTTCTACCCGAACAGGCGAGTTTTCGTCAGACTTTAGATTTCATTGAATTTTGTAGTAGCAGATTTATTTCTACGAAGAGACTTCTTTTCCGTACTTGATTCAAGAATTCTGAAACACTTCTGCCGTTTAGCTGCTTGACGCGCGACGAACCTATTCCGGCTGTTCTGAAATTTCAAGCGTGTAGCTCTGGTACCTCAGTCAGCGCTTCTCTTGTCTGGAGTTTCGCGCAATTTCTGCGACATTTGACACCTTTATAGCGCAAAGAGAGACTGCAATCAATTTACTTCTTCACCTCATTGGCATTCGGTTCATCGCAACAGCTGCTGACTTTTGCGCGAGGGCCATATTTCCACTTGTATCTCTAACGCTGCACGCTGAGTGTGTTTTAGCCATAGAGCGAAGCAGGACTGTCACCACACGTTGATTATACGCGGTCTAGTCTGTAACGCAAGGACGATATTCTGGCTGGGACGAGTACCTTTTACTGTTCTTCAATATCTTAGCTCTCGGTAGTCTGTTCTGACTTCCTAACAACTGCTATCTTTTGAATACTTCTAATGCCTGTATTAGAACCAGAACATTTTTTGTTTCACATAAGAGGTGAAAAGGGAGCGTGGAGAAAAACCCGCTTCAACACGGCTTGACCACGCTCCATCCTTTTGAAGGCAACACTAATTTCTTGCATATTTCATGTACCAAGACTTAAATTATTGCATACAAGGGAATAAATTTCAAACTTACGAAGTTAAAAGGTAACAGGTTGCAGGCAAATAGTGATATAGCTTCGTTTCTTAAAATGTAGAATCGGTAACATTGCATGTACAAAAAAACACTAATTTACTCGCTACGCATTTCTTCATGTTCATACATAAAAAAAATTTATATGCATTTTGAGCATACGTGCAATTTTACAAACAAAGTCATCTAAACCAAATAGCATTAATAAATAAATGGGGTGAGAACTTATCCGCAATGACGTCTATGATCGCGGAGAATCGCTTACTTCACCTTAGGCTTTGCTGCTGTCACTGCCACTGTCGGGGTTGTATTACTTCATCTCGGTCTCTGATCAATGTTTTCCCGGATTCTTGTTTCTATTTACTCTTTCGTTTTCGCAGTTGTTCCAGTTTTTCTGAGTTACCGATCACAGAGTTTTGTAACACATTTCTCGTGCCGCAGCTGAGAAATTATGACCACCTTTTGGCGTTGTTCTTTTACGAGAGCCCTACGTGACTACTTTCATCTTGCGAAACATTGATTGATTCTTCGCCGAGCGAAAACCTTATTCCAATAAAGCGCTAGGGCTTTCCCGAGCGACACGTGTGCGCCATGTGGCGAAAGGACATTTTTTTATGCGCTCTAATTTTGCTCCGGTTCCTGATCCACTCCAGCATCGCCTCCGCGACAGCGTGGACACTGACCCAGATATTTTTGAAGCGCCAGCTGCCGGGCAACGAGACACGCACGAAGAACGTCAAATCGCTTGTGAAGGCGCCGCACGTCTGCTTTCAGAACAATGTGCACGACCGAATTGAGGCCGCACTCTTTTCGCTGTGAGTTCTCAAGGCGAAACGTGATAAAGAAAGCGTTTTTCCTGATTTCGGCAGTGAAATTCCCGCAGCTAGATATTTGTAAAAGGCATGCCCTAAGCTTAAAGTCCTCAAAACCGTGCCTTAAAGTGTGAACGTTTCCGTACCATATTTTGCCAGTTTTGCTAATCAAGTTCTGCCACACTTGCTGCCACAAACAGCACCTTCTCATATGAAAGCAGAAATGTGAGTTGAACAGAAATCCATGAGTTGCTAAGCTGTGAAAAACTGCACACGGTGAAAACGAAAAATTTAGGCGTCGGGCAGCACTGAAGTGTCAGCGTCTGTCTTGTCAGCGGACTTGTAATAGCATCTTAGTTCAAGATTTTGTTCGTCACAGCAAATCGCATGGACAGCAGACAGGGATTTGGTCTCCTCCACACAAAAGTTTGCAAACACACAAAAGTTTGCCGGTGCAAAGCATCAAAAGCGATGCACAAAACTGTGCAAAGATGATTGCGAGAAACTCGAATAACCTGCAAAGCAGAGCGCTTGACACCACTCCGAAAATATTAGAAAAAGAGCTGTTTATAATGTGCAGCCACTTTGTTGATCGTATGAAGCCCTCTGCTATTACTTCAACTTGTTTTGAAGTCCCACATTTGAAAGCGCAAGAACGGCATGACCAGAAAAAAAAAGTACGGCTGTCGGCTTTCTATCTGCTTTTCTTTGACGGCTACTTACATAGTAGGCCATTGATATCTCTCCTAAGTTCTTTTTCTGACTGTCGTCCTAACGTTCTCATCACACATACGTCTGCGTGTACCAGGCTGCTCTCTGAAATACCCCTCCCTACACAGTCTAGCTGATTATATGCTGATATGCATAGCGGATGAAAACTTCTTTACTTGTGGCGTAGGGATTTACATAGAATCTCTGCAGTTTAGTCGATTTTCATTTAGGTTTTATTGCAATCGTGGGACAGTAGCACGCATTGCAACTTAAACTTTTCAGTCGGTTTATTATAGTGTATCCTTATCTGCGTGCACTGATGTAGAGAACAATCCTCGCATTGCAGTCTACGTCACGTCTAGTGGGAAACAGTAGCTTAAGGTGACTGGCTTACATTTCACGAGAATATACCAGCTCACTGCGATAATGCCTGGTATGCTTAGAATATGCACAGAACTTACGGGGGCATGTCTGAAAATAGATAAGGAGGTGCTTTTATACGGACGCTAACCAAGAAAATGTCTCAGCTCCCACTTCGCTTCAAAAAGCACCTTATTCTGTTGTAGTAATCAATGTCACGCAGGAGTTTTCCTCTAATGTAACATTAGCGAACTGAGGAATTCCACAATGCTTCAGGTGAACAGTTTGTCTTGTGGAAGGAGCATTCGAAAAAGGCGGCGGTAGCTCGCGCTTTTTGTAATACGAAGGCGGCAACGCGTTCGTCGGTAAAGCCGTAGTTATAACGGGAATCTCAGCAGTGAGGCAAAGTTTGTCACGAATATTTGTTCCCAATTCTATTTACTTATTCCATAGTTATTCCGGATCTAAATTTAGGAAGTTTCAAGCTCTTAGAATCTGCACCTCAGCTTGTGTGGTGGTGAGATGATGTCAGTTTGTAAGTCTTCTTTGCAATGCGCTTAGCCTTATGAACTTGCAACAGGGCAGAAAACTGAGCTAGTTGGTATACGTTCATGATGATAAATCGAGATAAAGCGCTGTGTCCCCTATGTGTCGTTGTTTGTGAGCGCCTGGATTTATCATCATGAACTTATAAACTTCCCTGGAGGAAGTTCGAAAGCAGTTATGCAAAGGCAATATCGCTTTGTTCTTTCAAGAGCACCCTGTTGTATCATTTTCGGGAGTCCCGTACATATTTTTGGCAAATGCCCAAAAAACAATAATTAACGGATGTCGAGAAGCTTAATTTGGACGGGTGTGCTATGAAAATTCTAAACTTTATTTTCTTCCACTCTTAGGCTACTTTCAATGGGATCCGCCCGTAAGGATATACATTTTCTCTACGGCCTCTAAGGAAGTCGCACGGCTCACATTTTGTAATTCATACGATCACTATGAAATGTAAATGCAACCAAATGAAGTACAGCCTACCTAACAAGAGTAGTGGTGCTTGTTCTAAGGGCGCAGAGCTTTTTTTTGCGTTGCTTGCAGTAAGAATGCCGGTTTCGCATGTACCGTGTGCATTTTAGAAAATGCAGGCAATGTTTTGTCGACTATCTGAGAGAAAAAAAAAACAAAAAAAAAACTGGTTGCTCCTCTTTATAGTGCGTCCGGCCAGTTTTCTTGCAAGTCTCAGGATGCCGCCCAAATCCTGAATAATACCTGCGATTGTGTTGTTTGATACCGTGATTTATGACCTATATTGTAATATTTTTTTGTAGTTTAACCTCTCCGAAATCTATTCGTGTTCGCTTTTGTCGTAACGCACTCTACTTTTTTAGCCTCAATTTTATTCAGTCCTGTTCCTCACTTTATGCCCTTTATAATTAATATACACTACTTTTTGCCGCCCTTGGTTTTGAGGGTAACGAAACAGTTATATAAAGCGGATTTTTCATTCTCTCAAAGCTTGGTGGCCAAAATAACTGCGTCGAAACATTTTTAAGAGCTCTGGCGCGGTCACTGTGACGGCGTATGGGCCTTCTAAATGAATCGCGTTCATTTTGGATCTCCACCTATGTAGACATACAGCAGGATCAGATTTATGGCGCGGCAGGTAAAGCAGAGAAGTATTGTGTTCCAAAGTAGTATAAGTATGCTTAGTGGAAGAAGTAATTTTTTTATTGAAGTCCAATTACCCTGAAAAAGCAGCCGTCTCTAGTTTCTTCTTCC
>JARKHS020010909.1:0-37778 GCA_030143305.2 Amblyomma americanum | reverse complement strand
TGTCTCGCACACGCCTGCGCACAAGTGTTACGTGATGATCGTTTGTCATGTTACCACGTGATTACGATGATTGTTTAAACGTGACGCACTGTTGTAATAAACCAGTTGAAGTTCCGCGCCCTGTTTGTTGGTTTCTTCCTCGTACCTTGTCTTTTTTTGCGCGGTTTCAAGATGCACTCTACTAATGGCTACATTATCAGATCAGATCGAAGCCTATCACTACAATATTCAACACGGCGTTTCAGCGACAAAATAATCTTTTCGTTGAGAACTTCTTGCTACTAGGCGCCTGCGCAGTAGATTATAAATGTTCCGCCGGATATATTTCAATAAAACTGATATTAATATAACTCTGTATGTTCTCCTGCTACATTTTGTATCTGCGCGTCGTGACCACGTTTTTCAGGTGCAAGAAATCAGATGTCCAACTAAAGCTTATCAGAATTTCGTCTTTCCACATGTGATATCTATGTGGGACAAAGGCCTAAAAACATGGTTGACTGTACATCTGTGGAAGCGTTTCATGCATTTATTAATAAATTAATTTTATTTTAAGACTTCATAGTTCAATGTACGCGAGTGTATGCATGTTTTTGTTGCGTGTATCGCTGTTCCAAGTGATGTTCGAATAGTCACATCATCTTATTATGGCAGTTGTAATGCTTGATTTCGTTGTACGTTTCCCCTGCGATAATGCCTTTTGGCGCTGCAGGAATCCTTGAATAATGTACCCAATCGCGCATGGCGGAATGAAGTAGACAGAAGCATAAAATTTATACGTTACCATTTGTGACGTCCAACCAAGCTTCTCCACACACCTTAACAGTTGTCAGGAGAAGGCTAAAGCTTAATTTATCGATTAAGTCACTATTTGCTATGTCATAGCACAAAGAAAAACTTGGTATGCTTTGCTTACAGTCTATACATATCTGACGCCTTCAATAGCAGGGAATTTTCAAAACGTCGTGCCGTTTCTTTTTAAATGTGCGCCCACAAACTATCATGAACTGCGTCCAAGTCGCTGCTGTAGTCTGTGCTCGAAGAAACAGCCTCGGCGCGTTGTTTGAACATTTTCCTCCGCTGTAGTCGTGTAGGTTAGGCGAACGCGTTCATCAGTGACACGCAAAACATACCCGCGGTAAACAATGTGCTCCACCCAGGTCCCAGGCATCAGCAGAGAGCCGAAAAGGCGGGGGGAGCGGGAATGGTGAGGACAAAAATTTTTTGACACCCGTAAAGAACGCACTGTAGTGAGCAACTCGGTAAAACACGCTTGCTTACAAGGCGCTGGTAATATATACCCATAGAGCTAAGCAAGAATACATATTACACTCGAATGCGTTACGCGACACTAGAGGCGGGTGCGAGAGAGATTAAAGGGCCCGCTTTCTCCAGCGAGTAAAGCGCACGGTACTCTCGCCCTTCTCCCCAGCACCGCGGAACAAAGCACGGAGGCGTCAGGGGCGTTTCGAGACTTCGGCAGCTGACAACCGACCATCGCTTCCGCACATCGCGTGTCAGGGCTGTCAAGAGGCACGACTCGCCGTTCTTAATATTTCCCGTCGTTAGGCGGACAAGCGGCTCCGTGGTACCACTGTAATTGGACAGGGGGCCACTGCTTCTTGGTCGAGCAGGAAGGCCAGAAAACCACAGGTTGACGCTCTCGAGCCCCCGTGGTAATTCCATGTCAGTGTTGGGGCTTACGGCATCAAGGCGTGCACTTAACCGAAAACGAAACCAGAAGGCAAGCAGGAGTTCTGCCTGCAACCTGAGGCTTCCCTTCAGAGAGAGGAGGCGTCTCATCATGGGGTTCACGCTTTCCCGTCCTTCCTCCGCCTGTTCGTTCTTTTTTTTTTGGTTTCAATGAGGCCACTAACGAAGAGTTGTCTTTCTCTCAGAAGCGACATCGTCCACAGTTTTCCAAGCAGCAGAAGCGTCAAATGACACGACTTTTCTCGATTGACGCACTGCTAAAGCAACAATAAAAAAAAATAAGTGAACCAAAAATTATGTTTCGCTCAATAACAACGAACAATTTGTAATGAATAATAGAGAGTCATTGCGCGTCCTATAAACGACAAGTTCTTAAACGAGCTGGTATATGGAAACGTTAGGGGACCGCTCACCTTGGACGCGTTCGACACAAGATAACTGTGACGTTTGTGACACATTATAAATGGGACGTTGCCTTTCATAGCGCTCGACAGTGGAGCTTCAAATACTCGTATTCCAAGCAAGGCTCCCAACTTAAATTTAGTGTGAGGCCTTTCCTACGTACTTGTAAGTTAGCCTTTAGAGCGCCAGCTCTTAAGGCAAAGATTGTTGACCTATGCGTAGCAGTCTGGGCAATCAGCATCAAATGTTGGCACATTGCTTTCGAGGAATTAAAAAGGCGCAATAACTATCTGATTTCTTGGGGACACGTGTAGCGCCGTGAGAGAAGAGTGCAAGAATGGAATGAAAGAAAAAAAGAGAAAGAGCGCTGCAGGGAAAGGCACAGAGTGAATTTGGGATTTTTTACGTGCGCTGAAGTCGTACATCGCACGGGCGTCTTTTGACGAAATCATATTTGCTAGTGCTTATTTGCAGAGAAGGGACGAAACACATACACACAGGACTGTCCGCCGCGGTACTGAACTATACGGCGACTACGGCCAAAGCTCAGGGCGTGATGACTGAGCTTAGTGAAGGACGAGAGACGCATGGCTGGTTGATAGTAGCATCATTTTGTATCGTCTGTTCCTTCCACTTCTCTCTGAACCCTGTGAGAGGCTCTGTCTTTTCTTATTCTTAGTATCGCTGTCATTCTTCTTCTTCGTCTTATAACATGGCACATACCCACATGGGGGTATTGGCCAAGGTATAGTGGCATATACAAGGAAATTTCAATAGGAGATTGCGGCAAAATATTAGCGCCAAACGTGAATTTTTAAAAATTCGAAAATGAAAAACGACAGAAGAATATTTAAAGTAAAATAACAGAAAGCATTTTGGTGAAAAATAAGAGCTCGAAGAATTTTAAAGAGTAAGCAATAGAACCTACCAGTTGCAATTATGTAATGGAGAATCCCACAAACTGAACCCAATACAAATCCTGTGGCGCTCTCACCGAATGATAATAACACTGGCAGAGATAACCGGAGCCCTAACCTAGAAAGAGGTACCTACAGGTAAATCTTTCGCTGAAGTGTGAACTTTGAACAGTAGAGGAGAAAATGTTCTACACATACAACTTCCCCGCATGAGTCACATAGGTTTCTCGGTGTCCAGCCACATCAGAGCGAGAAGTTGGGCATCTTGGTACCGGTTCACCTTGAAGGATAGCACAGAAAAAGACAAGACACTTGAAGAAACACACGACGAGCGCTTCATAAAAACAAATGCGTTTATTCCGAGCGTTCTGAATAAACGCATTTGTTGTTAGTAAGCGCTAGTCAGTTGTTCCTTCATGTGTCTCGTCTTTTTCTGCGCTGTTAATCAAGATGGTTCACCAACATCTGCATAGATATAAAATCAAACTGGGAATCTTGTACCGCAACCGCGTCTTTGATATCTCACACAGCCTGGTTTTACACAAACGGACGTTCCAATTATACCCTAAGTGCTGCTATTCAGTGGTATTTAGTAAGGAATCGCATAACCTTGCTGATATGTGTTGGAACTGCTGAAACCTGGAAATCACCAGCAGAGTGAAATTCGGGACTGGATATGTCACTGACCCGTCAAGAGCCGACCTTGCTAAGTAATCAGCAAATTCGTTTGAATGAATACCTGCACGGCCAGGAACCCAGACAAAATGGACGTCCTTCAAAGTGCAGGGGACAAAACATCGCAGGAAACGGCTAAAGAAATCTTTCTGTTAAGTTTCAAGGGAGACAAAAACTGACAATCAGCGAGGATAATAAAGTGTGACACATGAGATGAAGTTTTGTGAAGGGGCATTCCAAGAGCTAAAAATTCCGCAAAGAATAAAGGAATATAATCTGGGATGCGGACAGAATAGCTTCTTGCCAAATCCTGCGTAAAGATGCCAACTTCATCTTTTTGGCAGCTGACAAAGGCATCAATTGAAAGCACCGTATGATGGGGCTATTCCTCTATGCGATCAGAGAGAAGGTTGTTTAAAATGTTTGTTGGCATGTATTTCGCATCAGAAGGGAAAATGCGGTCAAAATGATTCCACTGCTGCCGGCGTGCCATCAGCCCACTGCAAAGAACTGAGATCAACACCAATAGGTGTTAAAAGGTTCTGTGCGAACATAATTTGTTGCATTTGATACCGTGGCCAATGAATAGAAAAGAATAAGGCCGGCTGAGACACAAAAATAGGAGTGCTGTCACCGGGTCGATCGACCTGAGCAAGGCTCGCACCGTGAGTATTTGAAAGCGAGAATTTAGGTCAGGGATGCGGGCTTCCAGATAAAGCAGGGCGTTTGAAACGAATTTTGGGAGACCAAGGCAGAGACGTAGAGCGCGCCTTTCCAGTAAGATTAAGGGTTGAACTAGGGAGTAGCACACCAGAGCGCCATCGTTCGCCGCGCTTGCCGGCGGCACCATTGCTGTAAGCTCGCGGAATGCGGGGCTGCGAGCTTTGCGAACTTTCCGCCTACTTTAACGATGTGAAGGAACCGTACCTTTTTCGGCGTAACGGCAGTAGAATGCGTAGCTTTAGCATCACGGAACGCTGCTGCAGTCCACTGTTGCTGCACCGTCGGACGATACTCGAAGGCCCCATAAAAGCGCTGTCGGACGGCACTATACACAATGCCTTACTAATGCGTTGCTCTTGAAACATGATTTAGTGCTTGAAGCAGAACAGCTCGTGCCTTTTTTGGCACCCTGACGTCTAGGCGAACTTTCCGTCCACAGACGCCGCGATCTTCGCGGTTAACAACGTAATCCGAAGGTCGCCAAGCTCGGTTTGCGAGAACCGTGGTTAGCGGCGTAACCGCGGTTTGGTTCGCTGTGTGGACAGCAGTATCCGCAGTTAGCGGAAACCGCGGTAAAGCGCGCAGGTGTAACAAGGGTATAAGAGCGTTAGCTCTTACTACGCACATTCGAACGTTTCTTGTCCGTCCTAGATTTCAAGATGGCGGCCGGAAATCTCGGGTCAGTAAAATTTGACCCCCATCACAATCACGTGACCTAGCGCGCGCAGTGGTCAGGCCGGCATGGCAGCTGATTTACCCCCTATTAATATCTTGGTGCGGGCTAGTTGGTGAATCATCATGGAAAGCGGCAATGCGAGGAAACAAGGACGAAAGTGGACCAAAGCGCTAGTCCTGTGTTCTCGTGTCTCCCTTTCGTCCTTGTTCCTTCGTGCTGCCGCTTTCCGGCTCCAGATTTTCACGCCACAATGATTTGTTCCGCACCCCGGCCGCGCGCCTCCAACACCCGAGCAGCACTTGAAAAGATGAATGCGAGAGGAGGACGATCGAGTATGAAAGAAATGCCTGCGAGTACTCCCTCCCCATTCAGAAATATCTTTTGTTCCTTTTTTTTTTGGCTGGAGCGTGTTTTGCTGCCTTCTTTTGAGTGGTAGCAGTGCGTTCTTCTCTCTGGCCCACTGCGAGTTTCACTTGCCCTGCAAAACTATACCGTAGTGCCGCCACAGATGGGGCAGGTGGCTTTCGATCTGTGTGAACCGGGCAAGTCAGTTTGGCCTTCGTGCGGTGCCTAACGAGTTCTGAGTGCAGCGATGACATTCTCGGACGGTTACACTGTTGGCCGGCCTTCAATGTTCTGGGCCCGTACTTTGTCCTTTATATGGAGATCCCCGTTTGGCTTGGCTCTCCTTTCGCACGGCCGCCTTCCGGAGACTGCTGTAGCTGTTCTGTCCTGCGCGCCTCCTTTTCTCGTGGTGCCGTCACCCTTCACATCTGCTCCTTGTCGCAGCACCGAGCCGTGCTTCCCACTAGCATTCGAACTATCGACTCGCGCTTTCGGTGAGTCACTGCACGTCGTATCACCAAATTCTCACGACTGCACTTTGTGCTTAGCAAAACAACTTGCCCTCCTGAGGCTTGCTATTCGACTCTACGACCCTAACTCCCTGGCCCGCAACCTAACCTGAACCACTCTCTTTCGCTAACGTTGCGTTCTGGCATGGGGTTTCAGCGAGCGCACTAAAGTAACTCGCGGTCACTCTCTTTTACAGCAAAGCGTTGTCTCCACTACTTGGCTACTATGGTTCGTCAGCCGCATATTGAACCTGCTTATGTCGGCTACCTTGCGCTTATTTATTAGCTTTAAAGCTGTGCCAGTTATATTCTGTCTGTAGTAGTAGTAGTAGTACTAGTAGTAGTAGTAGTAGCAGTAGTAGTAGTAGTAGTAGTGGTGGTGGTGGTGGTTTATTTAAGAGTAAATAAAGCGGAAGGAAAACAATGTTGCCGGCCGCGGCAATTGCTATCTAATATCTTAAGCACCCGAGCTGCAGCCAGTGGAGGTGAAAGGGAAAGCGAGAGGATAGCGAGGAAAAGTATAGAGGGGAGCGATAGCAAGAAAGGACGGGGGAGAGCTTTGTGCAGTATTTACAAAATACATAAAGCAAACAATTTCACGCCGCTCGCCACGCGTTAATGTCCAAACTCTGTTCGCAAATAAGTGCGCGCGAGTGGCCACTGCGCTCAATTATTTATAGGAAAGAAATAAACTTTGTACCCATAGCCCCGCGCACGTAGCGTCCTGTCTCGAACTAGTCGCGCTCGCGGCACACTTCACGAGCGGCCGGGGTGTACGTGGCGCCCGGCCGCGTACCGCCCGAGGTAGCACACGCGGAGCGTTCATATCGCAACCTGGCAAAGAGCAACCGGGAATCCCGCCTGCTCGACGAACGCACAGAGGCCCACCATTGCTCTGCCATGGGTGCGCGCACTGCCGTGCGGCCACAGGGACGCCTCGAGACTGTACGGGTGATTCGCAGCGCCCTGTAGGACCACGAGCATCCCGCGAAGCGGCACTGCGGGAGCGGTGCAGCGAAGCAGCATGTGCTCCAATGTCTCCACTGCACCGCAGTCACCGCACGCGTCGCTCGACGAAAGTCCGCGGCGCACCCGTCTTTCCCCCGGCCACGCGCATCCGGCGCGCACTTAGATGACAATCGCGCGCAGGAGGCGCGACAATGAGCGCGCGCCGACAACATAAATGCGCTCTCCTCGCGCGATGCGAGGGTCCGAGTGTTTCTGACGGAGGTGGTTGTAGATCACCGCACGCGCGTCTTCCAGGGCGACTGGTTTGTCGCTGGGAGGAAGCTGATGTGCGGCGGTGGCGAGCTCGTCGGCTTGCTCGTTGCCGCAGTGACCGGGCACCCACTGCACGAGAATACTGCATCTACGCACCGCGAGACGCTCAATACGCTCGCGTATCGTGCACAGCAATGGGGTGCCACTGCCGGAAGTCTGCAGGCGGCTAAGGTCGGCACGGGAGTCACACAGAAGAGCACACCAGGGCGGCGGCGGAGTAAGCGTGAGCACCAGGTCCAAGCCAAGGCGAAGACTCAGTAGCTCCGTCCTTCTTGAAGAGGCCATGTAAGCCACTCTTTGCTGGCGGTGCTGCTGTAGGGCGGGGATGGCGGCCGCTGCGGCGAGCGAGCAGCTTTCGCTGGCCACGGAGCCGTCAGGTATACAAACAGGTGGTCACGCAGTCAGATTTCTAGTTAAAAAGAAAGGAAGAGAGTGACTGTCATGCCATATGTTCACAACCCGTCGCACCGGTTTAAAAAAGTGGGGGCTAAGTACGGAGTTAATGTTCTTTTTTAAGCCCCTAACAAACTATGTAAAGTAGGGGCCGCAGTACAAAGAAAAATGGAAGGACATAGAAAGAGGAAAGTGTGTAGCATCAACCATGTCAATCAATATGTCCAGTGCAGGACTGGCATTGTCTACCAGATCCCATTGTCATGTGGTTCTACGTACATAGGTCAGTTCGGCCGATGTGTTAATGTACGCCTCATGGAACACGCCAATTCCTTGGGAAAAAAAGAGACTAACCTAGCCAAGCATTGCTTCACGTGTAAATGCACTCCGTATTTTGTCGACACGGAAGTGTTGTTTGTGCACAATGATCGGCGCACAAGAGAGATAGCAGAGGCCTTCCATATCATAAGAAAGACAAGCTGTTGCGTCAGCACACCTTCAGTAACCCTAATCTCCAAAGAAATGAGCCTGTTGCACAGGGGATAGCATATCGGCGATAACTGCACGAGCCTTTGATGCAGTGTGTTTTTGTTCGCATTTTTAAATGAGCACATCTGTGTTTGACCATGCGCATGTGCGTAGTTCTTGTGTACGCATAAATTGACCTGCTTGCTTCAAATAAAATTTAGTTGTAAGATCAGCGCCTTTGTGTGTGTTCCCTTCTTTCTTCGTCCTTGTTGCTTAGCGCTGTTTTAACATTATGTAACATTATGGTCACGCAGTTGCTCGTAGATGACGGCTCCGGCTGGCTGCTGCACCGCAAATAGTGGTGTGCTGCGTTTTCCCCCGATGCCGGCGATCTCTCGCTGTACCTCAGTCGTGAGGGGCCAGGGGGAGCAGAGGCCATAGGGGGGCGTAGCACATGTCAGCTGGTCATAGTCCTGCAATGCCACGCCCTCCCTTGAGCACGTGTATAACCGAAGGCGTTGCAGGAGTGCCCGCCGTCTGGTCACGGAGCAAGACTATATAAGAGGTGAAACTCCCGTCAGCGCGAGCGAGCGCAGCCGACACGATAAAGTCACAATTGTATGCGCCGACGGGGCCGTATTAAACCCCCTTGATAATAAGAAAGTTCCGCCAACCATTGAACTTTGCCGCCGCCGCGCGACCTCCTCGCCTCCTCCTCGCCTCTTTCGCGCCCCTTCCCTGAGGGCCCGCTCTCCGCCCGATTTCCTGAGCGACGATTGGTATCCCTGCCGTTGCCCTTGGAAACGCGTGGTTTCGGCGTTTTGCTTGTGTTTTTATTTTTCCGCCGCGCCATTTTTCTCCTAGGCTCGGCGAGCGAATATTACAGCGCCGTGCTTTTATTGCAACGTGCAAGCCCTATGTCTTGCTGTTGCGCGTACAACAGCAGCAAGCGGCCTGGTGATGGTTATGCGGGATTAATGATACCATATATATTCACTTTAGGGGATCAGCCACGACGTCATAAAAAATGGTTGACGCGGTTGCTTGGAAGGCACCGTTCGTGGGTTGCTTGCTGCTTCGTTTTTAGGTTATTTTGCATGAGAGGCCAGAACGCAACGAATCTCCAAAGCATCCGCGCATTGCATCTTTTCTGCAAATAGCGACTGGGGTCAAAACGTGCTAATTCTTGCACCTGCAGCGTCGTCTCTATAACAACAAATCCGCAATTCTTAACAGACAATCTTTTAGCGTAAGATCCCATTGTCCATCAACTTTCGGTTGCATGAAACTGCTGTATAGATGTACAAAGTGACGTTGATTTGAGCTATGACATACACCACTGTTGTATTTCCTTGAGCATGTTTTTCTCAACTGTCATCAATACTGCATAGCACATTTCAGCACTGTCGTATATACTGAATATTACGTGATACTCCCGTCTGTTACGTGTAGCTTGTCAATGAAAGTTCTTTTGCGTGCGCGAAAATAAATCATCTGGCTGACCATGCTCTCATTTTCTTTAATGATACTTTTTAGGTGATGCCTAATCAAAATACCAGCATTATATCCCCTACTACATACTGGAACGAAATTTCAGGGTCAAGTATAGTATTACATTATCGGGAAGCGTTTATTTTGCCTAGAGATATGGAATAGAATATCTCATAGGTATACCCAGTATAATCTTAAGCTTCCTTGACACCGGTGCCTGATAATGTTCGATGAATTACCGCCCGCGCTCCTTGATCCCATTGAAAGTGCGAAACTGTATGCACAAGGAAAGAAAAACATTTCGAAGCAGTTCGTGTTAAGCCTAGTTAGAATGTTAGCTCCGTTGTGAGGTTTTTCTTTAAGTTTGGCTAGCTAGCATAACGCGTTTACGCTTGCCCTTAGTTTTCCATCTATAGTGCAAAGTTTGGATTTAACTGCAGTTAAATATTTAGCATTAATTAATTCGGGTCGATAACTATCACACGTCATTTTAACTGAACCTAAGCTTTCGAAAGGTATTAGACTCGATGATATAATGCAAAGGGTGGCTTTGATTGCATATAGCTCAATAACGCTAATTAATAGGTATCACTAATTCTGAGCATTTGCATTCATCCTAAGCTTTTCAACGGTATATGACTTTAACAAGGTGAAATGTTAGGCTGGTTGGTGCATGACCTTGTGGCAGGAAGCGCGCAGCACGAGACAAACCGTCGTGTCCCGCCTGTCCCTTCTTTGTCTCGTGCTGCGCTGTTCCTGCCACAAGGTATATGACTTCATCGTCTAGCTGATTGTTTGGTTATATACAAAATTAACGAATTAACGCATATTAATTCAGATCGCTGACTAGCGCAGTACCATTACAGTTGGCCTAAGCTTTCCAACGGTATATGGTGCAGCGCAAATTTGGATTTTAA
The DNA here is from genome assembly GCA_030143305.2 of Amblyomma americanum. Classification (NCBI taxonomy): domain Eukaryota; kingdom Metazoa; phylum Arthropoda; class Arachnida; order Ixodida; family Ixodidae; genus Amblyomma; species Amblyomma americanum. The sequence goes on along the minus strand of JARKHS020010909.1, from coordinate 27,268 downwards.
TTTCAATTCACTAAATATCACTTAATTTGGCCCCCAGTAATTGGTCAAAATAAGTGTGTAATTAAACAATGATCCAAACTCACGGTTGATCATGTGACATACTATGCCCGGACTGATAGCTTGTCAGTAGCGAAACAGTGTCCCGCTTTGACCTTCTCTGATCTTGGAAGTTCAAAGCACAAGCCCGAGTCGTTTTCCGAAGTTTTACCGCGGTCTAAAAAAACAAACACAGAGAAAAGTCAGAGGCAGTACTAGACCAGGAGCACAAAGTAAAACACCTTATCATGTGACTTAAGTGTCTGCAGTACCGAACTCGCCTGAAAGCTTTGTTTACGTCAGTGTGCCCCCTTCGCACAGTTCTAAGAAGAAACCAATCTCTTAATGAACGTTACTCTCGGCATTCTCAATGCTTTTCTAGCAATTTTTCAGATATTTTGTGCACTGGTGAAGCGCAGACTCTGCCCAAAAACACGCGCTTCACTCACTGAAGGCGGAACCGCATGGCGCGTTTTCCGCGAGCGAAAAACGCGACGCGCGGTGGACGCCCGCGTTGCCGTCAACGCGCGAGCACCCACACGAAAAAAGGGGAGCGGCGCCTTCGCGGCGCGTTTTCCGGGTTGCCAGACAACGTAACTCCCAACGACATGAATTGTCCCTGCTACCGCATATGTAATATGCCCTTAAACTTACACAACACTGCAATAGAAATAATCTAAGTGTATACACAACGACATTTTTTTTCCGAAGTATATTTATCAAGCTTAATTACAAGCAGGAAGAGTGTGTGCGAAACTGCGACTATGTACTTTCTGCATGCCAAGAGGCCGCTGCTTGTTTACAACTCGACATAGAAAATGGAGTGTCGGGCGCTTACTACAGAGCAGAAGAGGCGGTCGCGTATATCCCACAGGACGCGACGCCTCTCCACTTCCGTGATAAGGGCCTCGTTGAAGACTGCTTTCTCCATTTTCGATGAACACGATGCGCGCACTAAACAGTAGCACGTGTTTTTCACGTGCGCGCCGGTTCTGCAGAGCGAAAAAAAAAATGCGCCGAAGAGGTTCCGTCGAGATGCGCAGAGAGTAGGGCCATCTAGTGGCAAAACCAAAAACCAAAAATGCCACGTGACCAAATACCACGTGACTTACTTGAAATCTGATTGGCGGACGCGCCCCGGACGCGCCGCGCGAGGCGTTTTTTTCTCCTCCGAGTAGGAGCACGCGGCGGCGCGATTTCGTGACGTATCATACTGGGCACGCGTCCCACCATCCGCCCGTCAATCGCGCCTGAAATCGCGCCATGCGGTTCCGCCTTGATGCGGTCGGCCGGCGGGCGCCAAGGAGGAAAAGCGTCTCGTGCGCAGAGCTCGCCGCCGCCGCGCGAGGAGAATCGAGGAGGAAAGCGCGGCGCGGAGGAGAGTGTCGCTACTTTCAAATTATCAAGGGGCTTTATTTAGGCCGTATGCAGTGGCCGCGCCATGCGGCGCCTCGTAGAAGCCGCAGCGAAAAAAAAAATGCAGCGCCGGGCACGGCCGGTCTCGAGGGAGGCGCGCGCTCTTTCATACGGCCTTCGCATTAGCCGCAGAAGCAATGCGAGTTTTTTCTCCGGGAGTTACGCCGCCCGCCGCCGCTAGAGGCGCGACGACCCCACCGCTCCCTCCCAGCCTGCATCTGCGGCGGCGGGTGGCTTTTGCCTGGTTTCGCGCTGTAGCCCGCTGGTTCGTGGTGAGCGCAGCACCGAAATCAGAGGCACAAAACGCAGATGCTTAAACTGCCTATCTGCAGCATAGTGCACATGGCGCACAGATTCTTCGTCGCAAACTTTGCTCGATGAAAACATTGAAAATGAGGAATCACACTTTCATTCCTCAGAACTATGTCGAGCATTTGTGGCTTTAAGTCCACAAGGAAACACTCTGATCATTTCCTCTCGTATATGTCATGCTCCGTGATTAAATAACAAGTTAATATATTCTAAGGGGAAGATCCATAATGAAAACTCAGAGAACGATAGTTTTGTGCTCGTCCCATAAAAATGTACTATATCGCGGAAAAAATTTTGTACGACGCTTGAACTGTAAATTTGATAGCACCGTAGCGGGTGGTTTGAGACGGTACTTGAGTCGCTGAGCGGTCAAATAAATTGCAAGATTACTGGGAGGTGTGTATAGTACTTAATTACGTAGATATCGTTTTTCGCACGTCCTCAATGAACTTATTTTCACCCTCATATACATCACAACTTCCTTAAACGAGAGGCCTGTATCAATATCTCAAAAGAATACTCATTACTAGTGCGCGAGCAAGGGTCAAGAAGCATTGTAATGAATTCTCTGCTCGAAGCCAATGGCCCGCGGCCTTTCCGCTTTTGTTGTCAAACAAGAGGCCACCAGATTTTTCTGGAATGACTGTAGCCACGAGCAAGTCTCTCCTCATGTTCAAAATTGTCGTAAGCGCATTAGGCGTCTAATGGGTCAAGTTCCTGGTAACCTTTCAATTTTGCAAGGCCGAGAGCGACCATCATTCTTACCTTCGTTGACTGAGCACTTGTTTTGTCGCTGCGCCGGCGAACTCCATGCTTTCTGTTTGAGAACACTAGTTAGCCCCAATAAACAGTTTTCTAGTTGGACTCAAGCTTCCTTGTCGTCATTCTGGTCTGACTAACGTTAACAGCACGTAACAGAAGCAACCAGCACAAGCTGCGTATGCTGCCACAGATACTGACCTGTGCTGAGTATTGCAATTTCAGAAAGTATGTATGTCCAATGAGCGACTTCAGCTACCATATAGAGCGCCATTTTTTGTTCTCCACGTATATTCAACCCGTGGCGTGTCCTGAAACTTCCTAAAATATTTGGTTTAAATATCATTGTAAAAGACATCAGATTATGGACTTGAATGGCCAATGCCGTCTATTCTCTTAAATTCAGGGGATTTTACTAGCATGTAAGCATTGCAAATGTTCATTTTTAGTTCCTTACATTGAGCTAAGCCAGCTGGTATAACGCGCATTGCTGTGAGGTTTAATGGAGCTCCGTTAAGTTGCGGAAAGCTTCTTTTTGTGGTGCTACTTTGTTTCCTGAATGACGTGAGGAAAGTTCATGCTCACGGGAGGTTTATCGAAAGCGATGACGAGGGTACAGATATGCAGGAGAATAATGCAAAGCTGGTAGTCATCGCCACTCAGATAAGTTTGCTCGCTCGTAAAGGCCGATTTTATTCAGGCAGAGCGCAGTTCCTAATTTTGCTTTGCTGGCAGTTAGTTCATGCTTGCAGTTACTGTAAACAAGTGACTTAATTTTCGCGTTGTCATGAGGTGGGACGGGCAGTCGTGAGACGGCGCCAAACTTCAAAATGCCTTTCCAAAAAGATATCTTGGACGTCGCATGCTTGCAACGTGCTCTGCTCCAGCAGCCAGTGTTGGGTTTCTTCTATAACCGTTTCTTTCGCAAATGACACGACGCGTTTTCCTGGGTAGCACCGTGAATTCTTGCTAATGCCGCTGTTGTGCAAACTTAAAGCAGCTGCGCTTGAAATTTCAGCACCTATATTTGCTCTGCAGAATCCTTTACTCCTTGAAACTCGCAATCCAAGTATTACATGCCGCATATCATTCTACGCACTCAAGGAACCTGCCGGAAGACGAAATATAGAAGCTGAAAGCCTTGCTTTTTAGCCAAACACAAGGGCAGAACGTGTTGACGTCTGTGCTCGAAGCATACGTTCGACCATACACAGTCGGGCTCAAGGAGTGAGCGCGCAAACGTTAATCCGTTGTTTCAGATTTCGCCCATGGGAAAGGGGCTGACTACGCGGTCTTTGCGTAAAGCGTAAGGGGCAAAATATAAAGGCTTGACAGTTACCACTGCCTGACCCGTCCTTGTGCCCTTCTCGTCCATGTCTGTATTATTTTTCGCAGTACCTTTACCCAACGATGTACGACCGACTCGCCCAACAACATGCACTCCTGAGATACCACTGACGCGGGCCGAATTGGGAGCGAGCGCGCGTTCTCCATCGGAGTGAACGGCGGTCGCAGCGGCGGAGCGGTGGGGCAGTGGCGACACCACCGAGGTGCGGCGGGTGGCGGAAACAGCCGTAAGAACAAAGCGCGCTCTCCTCGAGACCGGCCGTGGCCCGGACAGGCGGCTCCTGCGCGCTCTCCGGCAGGGCGCGCTCAAAAGAAGAGGGGGGAACCAAAACCCGAAGTAGACAGAAAATGGGATACCTTCATAAAGTGTAGAAGGGACGCATCCTATTTGATTAATGAGAAAATTAGAAGAAAGGCTGCCCAATGGATGTCAAAAGTAAATAAAAAGGATAGAAAAGCAGCCCAAAAATTCTGGAAACATCTAAATGCAATGAGTAATAAAACTAGGCTAGAACAAAGGTTTATTGTTATAGATGAGGGTATTCGACTAGAAGGGGATGAAGCAATAAAACACATAGGAACAAGGATGACGGAAAAATTTACAGCAAAGCACGTGGTACATAATTTATCGAAGGAGGATAGACCGGTTACAGCAATAGCTTCACTTGAGCAAGGAGAGTGGGAAAGGGCAGAGAAGAAGGTTCCTAGTGGCACATCAACAGGACCAGATGGTATCCCGATTATGTTGATAAAGAAGTTAGGACCAAAATCCAAGCAAACATTAATACGGGTAGTGAACAAAATGATAGTGGATGAGAAAGTCCCCGATGAATGGCGATTAAGTAGAATGAACATGATATATAAGGGAAAGGGGGACAAAGCAGACGTAAGTAACTATCGCCCCATAACAGTGACGTCTGTGGTTTACAGGGTGGTGATGCAAATTATAAAGGATAGACTGCAGGCTTGGGTGGAGAACGAGGGGGTGCTAGGGGAACTACAGAATGGGTTCCGGAAACAAAGGAGGTTGGAGGACAATCTATTTTCATTGACACAGTGTATAGAAATTGCGGAAAAGGAACATAGGCCTTTATTGCTAGCATTTCTGGATATTAGGGGAGCCTATGACAACGTTACTCAGGAGCATTTGTGGGACATATTGGGCACATTGGATGTGGAAAATGGAGTAATTAATCTTTTAAAAGATATATATAGAGGTAACAGAGTGCTCATAAAATGGGAAAAAAATGTATCAGGGCCTGTAGAGATACAGCGGGGGCTTAGACAAGGATGTCCTCTGTCCCCTTTGTTGTTCATGATGTACCTGCAAGGTTTGAAGGCCAAGCTAGAGTGGAGCGGACTAGGTTTCAACCTATCTTTTTTCAAGCAAGGGGAATTGATTAAACAGACATTACCGGGACTAATATATGCGGACGATATAGTGATAATGGCTGACAACAAGGAAGACCTGCAGAAGTTGTTAGACATATGCAGTGCAGAGGGAGATAGATTAGGCTTCAAGTATAGTAAGGAAAAATCTGCAGTCATGACATTTAATGAAGAGGGCGGCGAGCATAGAATACAGGAGTTCGTGCTAAAGGTAGTGAATGAGTACAAGTATCTTGGGGTGTGGATAAATAACAGTGTTGAGTATCTGACAGAGCATGAAAAATATGTAATGAATAAAGCTAGTAGGAATGCAGCTGTCATGAAAAATAGGGCACTGTGGAATTACAATAGGTATGAGGTGGTAAGATGGATCTGGAAAGGGGTGATGGTCCCTAGCCTGACCTTCGGGAATGCGGTCCTGTGTATGAGGCCAGATGTTCAAGCAAGGCTGGAAATTAGGCAACGGGGAGTAGGGAGGTTAGCTTTGGGAGCACATGGCAATACACCAAATCAGGGGGTACAGGGTGATATGGGATGGGCGTCTTTCGAGAGCAGAGAGGCTAGCAGTAAGATAGCATTTGAGGAACGATTGAGAAGGATGGAGGAAAAGCGGTGGGCTAGGAAAGTTTTCAGATACCTGTATATAAAGAATGTTGACACGAAATGGAGAAAGCGAACTAGAAAATTGACAAGCAAATATCTGGACAGCAGTAAGGGGGCAAATCAGCAATTATCGGTTAAGAAAAAGGTTAAAGGAACAGAGAGAGCTTTGTGGAAAACAGGGATGCTGACGAAATCGGCACTAGAAACATACCGGACCTTTAAACAGGAAATTGTCAAAGAAAATATCTATGATAATTGTAGGGGAAGTTCTTTGTTGTTTGAGGCCAGGACTGGAGTTTTGCGGACTAAGAAGTATAGAGTCAGGTACCAGGAGATAGACACTTTGTGCATTGCGTGCGGAGAGGAGGAGGAAACGGCTGAACACTTGATACTTTTCTGTAAAGGGCTTCACCCTACAGTGGAAGGCAGCGGGGCTGACTTACCCAAGGCATTGGGGTTTAGGGATAGTGAAGGGAAAGTGGATTTTAAGAGGTTAGAAGTAACCAAGCGAAGGTTATCTGATTGGTGGCTAAAAGCAAGACAGGAGTAAAATTTCACAAGACATGGCTAGGTGGCTTGAGCCACCGCCCGATGTAAAGGGTTCAGCCGTATCCATCCATCCATCCATCCAAGCAGGCGACTTGGGTGTTTGCTTCAGCGGGCACGCCGATACGTCATATTTCTGCGCCCTTAAGTCAAACATCAAAAGTTCTTGTCGGTGTCTGTTCGAGGGCCGTAATAATAAGAGCGCTGATACGCGCAGTGCGGCCTCCTTCGGAATTTGCTAGACTAAAATGGGACGCAGGTGTTTTGTTCGAAATTGCAAAAGCGGTTACAAGTGTTGCAGGGAGAAGGTGAGCAAGGTGAGAAGTTGTAGCCGCTTGTTGCCTTCTCGGATGAGGTGTAGTCATAAACGCTGCGCCGTACAACGCCCGCGTTCTCCTCCAGCAGATGAAACTTAGCGTGGTCACATGCTCGACCTACGTGAAGGCATGTTTTTCTTCGACGAATGCCAGCAGCGCTATTACCCGTCCAATCAAAGTCATCGCGCGGGTGTCAAATAAAAGCCTTGCATACAACCAGAAGCTACAGATCATCTTATAGCGGCCATGGAAAAGAAGCCGTTTTATTTTTTACTGTGCTCAAATGGTTGAAGCGTAGCACCAGTTGCTCTTCGGGCTACCAGCGGTAAAGAAGCGCGCGAGAGTGCCCTCAATAGAAGTCAGGCGCGCGCGGCCGATCGGGAGCAACACGCTCGACCAGTTGCCTTGGCAACCGAAACGGCAGTAGTTTCTTTCCAGGCCGCCAGGCGGCGCCAGCATGATAGTGGCGCCGCGGGCTTCTGACCTTTTCTGGTCCCCGCAAACAGCGGAGTTTCCACTCCTATATAGTCTTCCTCCGTGCGTCTGGTGCGCGGCGAAGGCGGTCGATGTGATGCAGCGAGCGGTGCATGGCCTGTAGCTGCAGTGGCCACGCGCCTGCCTCGACCAGTGTCGCCCCGCATTGCGAGTTTCCGGGTAGGCCGAGGCATGTTCGCAGCGCTTTACGATGCTGCACCTGCAGTGCCTTTCACGATGGTTTAGCACCGGGACGAGGCGTAGCATCTAGAGTGTCGCCCCTAAGGTTGCAGCGTTGCAGAGGCGCAGCGCAGCCTGCTGGGATATCCGCTGGTGGGCTTGTGCGCGGCGGCGGTCGTCCACTTAGTCTGCTGGCAGGTCCTGGTCACCGCGGGGCGGAAGGAGAGGCGCTGGTCGATGTCCAGGCCGAGGTACCGCACGGAGCTTTTCCACGGCTGCGACATCCCAGCGAACGCCAGCGGCGCCAGGCGGTCGCCCCGGCGAGCGCCGCAGGCCATGGCTGCAGACTTGTCCGCGCAAAGCGCCTGGCGGAGGCCCCGCAGCCTGTCGTCCACCGCGTCAAGGGCACCCTGGAGACTCTCTCTCACGCCAGAAGCCTCGCCCGAAGGCCCCGAGCACCACAGTCCTATGTCGTCCGCGTATATGGAGATTACACGTGGTGCCGGTTGCCAGTGTGCAGACAGCCCGGCGCTGCAGACATCGCCACATTGAACAGGAACGGGGACAGCACCGACCCGTGCGGTAAGCCTAGATTCACCGGGCGGGGCAGAGAGCGAGCCCCTCCCACGCGCGCGCGAATAGTGCGCGCATTAAGGAAGCCCTGCACAGACGGCCGGCCACGCCCGCCTCTTCCAGCCTCGCGAGAATTACCGCACGGTGGACGTTGTCAAACGCACTCGACACGTCTAGCAGCAAGAGCAGTGCTACTTGCCGCGCTGCTACGGCGTGCTCGAGTTCGGAGCAACGTCCGCGATTGAGTCTGTCGGTCAGCGCATCCCGCGAATGCCTGCCTGACGCTCGTCAAACAAGTCCGCCTCCACGGCCCGCGCATGCAAGCGTTGGAGCACCATGTGCTTCATCAGCTTACATGCCGCCGACGTTAGTGCCACTGAGCTCCGTGGGCGGGCGACCTGGCTTCGATATCGGGCAGACGACAGATGTACGCCACTCCTCAGGCAGCTCCCCGCGTTCCCACACCAGGTCGAGTTGCCGCAGGAGGACCTGACGTTACTCCACGTCCAGGTTGCGCAGCATCTGGCACGTAACCCCGTCGGGCCAAGGCGCTGAGCGGCGGGTGCAGCGGCGCAGCGCGTCGTTTAGATCCTCCGCTGTGAAGAGCGCGTTGAACGGGCCGTAATCCTGGGCGGGGAAAGAGACACTGGCGTCGAAACTGGGGCCCGATGTCGTCGCAGTAAGGACAGCACTGCTCGCGGGGCGCTGCAGCACAAACCGGTCAGCGAACTACTCAACGAGCTGTTGGTTTGTTTGGCTGCTTGAGATGGCGAGAGCGTCCAGGGACTGAGGGTTCGCCTGAATTGTGGTGATATACGCCGCAGGGTGGTGAAGAGCCGCCACAAGCTACGAACCTTATCCATCGTGTTGCAGAGAGAAGGCCACTGCCGTCGGTAGAGCTTGTTGGCATATGACGCCTTGCCGCTGCGTCTAGCCGATTATAGATCGCCCAGTCTTCGGCCCTGTCCGTCCGTTGCGCCCTGCCCTCCGCCTTGTCCCTTTTGTCGTGCAGGTCGAGCAGCTTATTGTCAGGTGTGGGCTGACGTGCCCGAACCTCTGCGCAACGCTTGGCTGCGAGGGCGCTCCAGAGAAGACCGGTGAAGTAATCGGCGCCGGACGCAGCGTGTTGAAGGTGGGGAACGGTGCCCGCCCCGCTCCGACCCGGACAGGAGTGCCGCTGAGTGAAGGAGTTCGTTATTGGGGAAAGAAGACTTGGTTTCAATTACACACTTAGAAGCATGTGAGTTCAGAAGTGAGCTGCTGTTGGGGACGCCCTTGCCGTGGTAGGAGTGGCCGAAAACTCACTCGCACGCACAAACGGACACCTCCGCACACATGGAAACGCCCCTGGCAGAAGTTGAGCCCGAGAGAGAGGGGGACGCTCTCAGATTCCGGCCGGGCCGCGGTAGGTGACGTTAGCCGGCCCGCCAAACTCCCACGGTCGGCGACCCCTTATTCCTACCGTGTCGATCACTAACCGCCAAAAAGGCTCTGTGATCAGCTGAACCAATTTCAGGGGACACTGTAAAAAAAAGTGTGTAAAATTACAGGCGTTTTTGCAGAAATTTACTGTTGCCGCACGGAAAAAATCTGTTACTGGAAAAAACAGAAAGGTGATCAAGCAAAAAAACAGACATTTTCTGTTTTTGACCGCCGTGGTCTAGTCACGTGCGTCTCTATTAAGAAGTAAGCTACGAATAATGCACCTGAAAACCTTAAAAACATCCGTTTATTTTTCAAAGCCTACAGTGTAGTAAACTAAATTTTTCGCACAACTAGTACTATGTGGTTGCTTTTGATGCGGAGCTGCACTTGGCAAGAAGGCTTCCTCATGAAGAGGGGTTCGGTGTCTTCGTGCGTCGATTTATTCGTTTCATTTGGAAAGGTGAGTGAACAAACAATCTCTGCCACTTGATACAGACAGTGTGATTTGCTTTGTGTCACCGGTGGAAATCTCCAAACTATATTGTAGATGTTGCGTGCGATGGAGGTGGATTACTGTAGCGAAATATTAAGGCATGGGCACATAGCTCGCATCTCACTAAATGGCGGGAAAGCCCGAGCCCTGCGTAACTTTCATCCTCCGCCTTGCGGTTTCAAGCTGCCTACGCTCCGTAAACTGTTCATGGTGAAGGTGCAGCTCTGACACGCAGTTAAAAGTTAAAACGAACAGGACGAGCGCTCACGCACGAATCACTTGCCGCCGCGGACGCCGCCGTAGCGGCAAGCGTCGTGTGTCTATTCCATATTTCATTGTGCTAGCTTCTAAATCGTGCCGCGGCCTCGTTACCGCAACCACGCAGCCCTTAATTTTCATCGCATTCACGATTGCCTCTAAAGGCTATCTGAAATCTTTGCAGCGTGTTTTAACGTGGTGTGTGCGTTAAATTTGAGATCTGCCAGGGCTCGGGTTCTCGCTTGAGCTTCGACTCGCGGCATTGGCCGCCGCGCCGACTGTCGTCATTCGGCCGGCGCACCGGCCACTCGCGCGAGCCGAACCAGTCTCGCGAGATTGCAGCCCTGCATCAGCTTGTCGTTTCGAATGCAGCGGCATCGCATCTTGCTCACGCGGAGCTACGGCTGAGCGGAGGCCGTTCGGCTCACGGTATCTTTGAACTCACGAGTGTTCAGACTCTGCGTACGCGTACTTTCTCGAGTAAACAAAGCTGCGGTCTTGGCCCTTGCCTAGCTGTCGACAAGCAACGTGGACCCGGAGGTGGATCGTTCGTTTCCCGCTTTGCGGTTGCTACGCGGCCTGCTCTCCCCCGTGTATTGCGGTGGAGCATGTCTTCGCCTCAGTAGGCTCGGCGGCCTGGTCGCCGCCGCTCTATCGGCATAAGCGTCAAATAGATTCCACACGGCTTTTGCTATGGCTGTGAAATATAATCTGAGAATTTTAATGTTGAATATGCTGTTTGATCTGTTTGTCTTCTAATGAGACTACCATATTGGACTATATCACGTATTACGGACAGTTCTGGACGGTGAGATGCATGCTATGCGGGGAACGGGTCGTCGGTCACCCGCACGTGTCAGTTCTCTTCGGAGGCTGGCGCAGAATTGCAAACGGCGTAGACGCTTGATAGCATGCTTAAATTACGAGCATATTGGGGGCACAGGTTACTAGACTTCTTATTAAGGGCTAAGCTTGGGCTTCGAGCGAATGTGGATCTGTGCTGACGTAGTCCGTCGCGTCGCCTGTCGCCGACGCTTGCATGCAACCTGGTGCGAGTTAAGCTGGAACCGCATGGCGCGTTTTCCGCGAGCGAAAAACGCGACGCGCGGCGAACGCCCGCGTTGCCGCCGACGCGCGAGCACCCGCACGAAAAAAGGGAGCGGCGCTTTCGCGTCGCGGCGGCATGCTCTCTGCCAGCGAGATAAATACGAAAACGGCGGGTAAACATGCCAAGTTCACATGCTTGTCGAGGCGAATGTACATAGAACAAGCAGGGCAGCCACGTCACGTGTGCACAGATTCAGATTTGGTGCATACCGTCTACGCTGAGGGCATCTGCTATATAGCTCTCCAAGCCTGGCCGCGTTTCATGTTGTTTTTGTAGTTGCGGTCGCGTACGTCCCACAGGACGCAACGCTTCTCCACTTAAGTTATTAGGGCCTAGTTGAAGGTTGCTTTGCCCATTTCAGGTGAACACGATTCGCGAACGAAATCACGGTAGCACGTGTTTTCTTTGACGCACGCGCAAGTTCAGCCGAGAAAAAAAAATTGCACCAAAGAGGTTCCGTCGAGATGCGCAGAGAGCAAGGCCATCTGGTGGCAAAACCACAAACCCAAAATGCCACGTGACCAAATGCCACGTGACTTACCTGAACTCTGATTGGCGGACGCGCCGCGTGAGGCGTTTTTTCTACTCCGAGTAGGAGCACGCGGCGGCGCGATTTCGTGACGGATCATACTGGGCACGCGTCAAAATGACGCGCGCGTCCCACCATCCGCGCGTCAATCGCGCCTGAAATCGCGCCATGCGGTTCCGCCTTTAAAGGTGCTTGCATTAATAAAACTGAAAAAAGTTTCTTCAGCACACAGTTCAGTAGTCTTGACTTGGGGTCATTAGATTACGCCACAGTATGTTACGCTGCTAGGGTGCTGCGCTAGCTATTCCCAAATAAAACTGTCGTTTCCAGGACAGGTGGCATTGCGTTTTAGGTGCGCCCGTTGCGTACGCAAAGCTTTTGTGGGCGCACAGCTGTAGCTGTTTTTTACCAGAGCCTTCAAGCTATTGAAAGAGTCTACTATTACGTATTGGACGAGCGGCTGCGTTTCAAGTTCATGCATGTGTGAAATCACGTCCTGACCAGTTGTCAGTGGCTTATAGGATTATGACACTCTCCTCCGCACGGCGCTTTCCTCCTCGTTTCCCCTCGCACGCCGGCTCCCAACGCTGCACACGGCACGCTTTTTTTTGTCCAGGCAGCCGTAGGCCATCCGCGGCATTGAATGCTGGCGCGTGTTTTGGGGCTGGCGGGGGCCTCACTGAGTTAGCTAATCGTCATAGATGGTGGTAAAAAGCAGTGGTAACGCTGAAAGTGATTTTGTGGGTAGTTTTGGTTTTCTGTTCATTTTTTTGTGTGTATTTGAAGGTTCATAAACTTTCTCTGCCACGAAATAACAAGTTAACGCGCGTGTATCGAACTTAGTATTGCCGTTGGCAATAGCCATCTGAATTAGGGTTTGTTCAATCCGTGCGCGCATATAAAGCGCTTGTATTGTTTGGCAGGCCTTATGATAAAATAGTCGCGAGTGCAGTGGAAGACCAAGTGTTCGGTTTCCTAATGTGAACGTGGCTCTAGTGAATTGCATCTGAACCATATATGACAGAGTGCTGTATAAGACAGCGTCAGCGGCGCCGACAACCACTCATCGACCGCAATAATAAGAGCTGGCACACACGACCTGCTGAATTTTAATTCGAAATCGTTATATGGGCCGCTGAGTGGAAAAACCGGCGCCGTGCGACCGATGGTGTTAGTTGAGTTCGATGGTGCCGTTGCGAGTATGACGTGATGCATAGGAGAGAAGCCTAGGAGCAGTACTGATTAACCGTATAGTGGTAACGAGCGAACGAGTAATAGTGACTGTGGAAGGGGCTCTCAATAATGTTGCGATATGTCTGTAATGTTAAAAGACGCCGCTTCATAATTATCCTCCAGCGAGAATTATTTTAATGCGTCTTGTGGAAGCTAAGTTATATGCAGACAAAATTTGAACTTCCGCGTCTTCGCGCCTTTCCCTCTATCGCACGCCAAAACAGCGGCGCGCGTGGAGTGGCGGCGGCCGCGGTAGCGCAAGACGTCTGAAAGTGTTTGCCGCTATGAACCATAACCCCCGGATACTGACGTCACATGCACGACGTGACGTCGCATGCCAGGTTTTCGCGGAAAAGCCCGGCACCGAGCGTGGCCGCGAGGTGCGAAAGCGAGAATTTTTAAAAATTATTGTAAATTTCCTGGCCGCTTTTGAGGTCTCGTACGCGCAGTGGACGCTCGGTGGCCTCTATTATACATCGTGCGAGCATTTTAAAGCCAAGCTCAAACACCCCTTTCTATAGCGCTTTAAATGTAATCCGTAAACACAAATGGTCAGAACGCCAAAAATGCACTGAATGTAAATGAAATTGTTAGCACATGAGTTGGAGACGTGAAAGTTGTGACACCGAATTAGTCAATAAAACGGCTAAAAATGGCCCGCAGTAAAGGACCAAATGGTATTACATAATTACTTACCGCTAATAAAACTTAAATGACTAAATTAAATCACCAAAATGATCCGAATGTAATGAAATGAACACTACCTGATCTCGAGGTAGTAAAGGACTAAATACTGACACTTAATTACCGACCCTTAATTAGCGATAAACAATTAGTGAATAAAATGGTTATAAATGCTCCTAATGTAATCAGACGAACGGTATTTGACCTGGAGGTAGTAAAGGAGAAATGGTGACCTCTGATAAGTGACCCTTCATTAGTCAAAAGCAATTAGGAAATTAAATTACCAGAAAAGCAACCAAATCAACAGTACTTGAACTAGACATAATAATTTAACAATTCGTAGTACCTGATTAGTGACCGCTAATTAGTGAATAGTAATTAGTGACTTAAATAACCAATATTCTCCGAATGTAATCAAATTAACAGTACTTCAACTGGACATTGCAGAGGACTAAATATACTTGTATTGAATAAAATTGATTACTTATAATCAGTTTTGGTCCAGTTTGGCTGAGGTCAATTTTTGGGTGAACCATGCTGAAATTTGGCGGTGGCCCGGGCACCAAAGTCCAAGTTAAGTCATGTTCGGGTCATGGTTGTCCCGGGTTATGGCTATCATGTATAGGCACAGTGTCATCACTATGCTTGGCTAACTGTTATAGTGTTCCTATGCAGCTGCTGCTATGCAGCTGCTTCACAAGTAAGCAAGAGCAGAATTTTCTCGGGGTAGGAACCTCCGGATTAGTGCTTTCGCGCTAAAAAACTGGCAAAAATGCATTCACAGCCTGAGCGGAAGGCTCCCGGCCTTTGTAAAGTAGTAGATACTAACTTAAGGCATCCGCAGTCACGCTGCAGCTCAGTCAAGAGAGCCTGCAACTAAGCCAAAATAAAACCGCAATCATCACGCACTAGTGCATGGCCGCGGTATTCAAAGCAAATGCGACGATAGAAGTACAACGTGGACTAGCTGACACTGATCATTCATTTACTTTGCGTGACAGATGCATATATCAGAGAACAAGCTTATATAACAGCTCCTATGTAAGGCACTGTTTGGGTTTCAGTATAAAAAAAGAAAACGACTTCTACCATGCTCAGGACAGGTGTGTTCAAGCTTATGTATTCAAATGCATGCTGTTCACAGTACAAATTAGTATCTACGGTGCCGCTATACTAATTGGTTGAAAGTCAGCATGCGAGGCGTCTCCCAATTAATGATTCATCATACTGAGCTCAAGGCAATTTTTATCTAACGTATGTACAATCGTGGTAGCGCAGGAAGGATGAGCATCACGATCGACAAAAAATGTACAATTAAGGCGACGCGTTAAAGCCGAAAAATAAGAAAAGTGGCTTACTTCCTGCTGTGGCGGCAAGAGATAGTGGCGCAGGTTAAGTGCACATCTCCCGTACTCCCATACTCTCCCAGTTTCTATCCTTGTATAGCTAACAATCTTAACATTATGTGGATAAAAATTTAATTATTTCCATTCTGGTTTTTTCAGCGATGTACTCCTGCAGCATATGCAGCAACATTACTTCGTCTCTCTCTTCCTTCTACAAGCACATCGCTTTGCACAAAATGTGAACCAGTTCCGCGTCAAGTGCCCGTTTCGAATTTGTTGCAAGACGTTCCGTAAAGTCGGCAGCGTGTACAGCCACATATGCCGTGAACACAGACAAGCACGACGTGCAGAAGGCGAAAGCCGCAGTGCTATAACTGTTCACAGATGTGACTTCGGGTGCTCTGTGGATGCCTGCATTCAGCTCTGCAAAGATTATAAATCTCTTGTGGCACACTTGAAAAGACACATTACCGATGGGACAGAGCTGAAGTGCCCATTTCAGAACTGCATCAAAACGTACAAGAACAAGGCTTCTTTCTCCTCCTACCTTTCACGCTACCACTTAAAGGTCACGAACTCAGCTCCACAATCGCACGTTCAAACTATGGTCAGTGCAATTGCTTCAGAAGCAGTCACAGGAAATATTCAGTCTGCTGAGAACTCCTGGGACAACGAGCTTGAAGAAGCTCCAATTGCAAGTACTCATGACGGTTCCCCCAGAGACTGCCAGGAAACATGCAGTGACGAAGTTACTGATGCTTTCGCTCATCTGTACCTGAGATTGCTGTCAGAGCGTCACGTTCCTTCATCCACTGTGCAGCTGATAGCAGAGGCTATATATGACATTCACACCACTAATGTTTCGATGATGACTTCCATTCTTAAAGCTAGGCTCAAACATGTGTGCAGTGAAGAAGTTGACAAGATAATCTACAAAGCATTTGAAGCAGATCTTGTCT
This sequence comes from Amblyomma americanum, assembly GCA_030143305.2. Classification (NCBI taxonomy): domain Eukaryota; kingdom Metazoa; phylum Arthropoda; class Arachnida; order Ixodida; family Ixodidae; genus Amblyomma; species Amblyomma americanum. Next base: position 11,281 of record JARKHS020010909.1, on the reverse strand, counting down.
TAGCTGTGCACATAGATCCGGGTGGTGTGTTCCGCAGTAAGCACACCCGTAACTTGTATTTCAAGAAACGCTTTCTCTTTGAGGAGCCTGTTACAATACTACTGGGAAGAAACAAAAGAAATAGGGATGCAACATTCTACTACGTGCCAGTATTAAAAACACTGGAGGCCATGCTAGAAAATGAAGGTGTGGTTAAGCAGTGTGATGAACTCTTACCAAACACCAACAGAATAATAAAAGACTTCACCGATGGCAGTGTTTTCAAGTCTATTTTACTTTACAAGGATCATCCAAAAGCGTTAAAGCTAATTCTTTTCCAGGATGCTTTCGAAGTCGTAAACCCACTCGGTTCTGCGAAGAAGAAGCACAAGCTGCTTGCAGTTTAGTTAATTCTTGGCAATATTTATTCATGGAAGAGATGCTCAACTGACTCCATCAAGCTCTGCTTGTTTTGCAGTGAGACTTACTTTAAATACTTTGGTCAAGACAAAATATTTGCACCCCTGATTGATGATCTGAAAAAGCGCGAAGCAGGCACAGTCGTCACTACAAAGGGCACACGTCTGATTGGCACAGTGTGCGCAATCCTCGGTGACAATCTTGGAAGCCACGGAATTAGTGGCTTTGTTGAAAACTTTAGCAATGCAACACACATCTGCAGGTTTTGTTTGGCAGAAAGAAGAGACCTCTTTTCTCCACTTGCATTGTCAGGTGTATTCGAGCTGAGAACACCAGACAATTACAACATTGCTGTCCTAACCTTAGCAGCCGATAGCTCCTTAAGTGCAGAAAAGGAGTAAAGTTCAGGTCTTTGTTCAACGAACTGAAGTATTACGACGTTTGTGCACCAGGGCTTCCCCCTTGTTTGGCACACGATCTTTTTGAAGGCATAGTGTCATTCGACCTTTCTTTGTATATACAATATTTTGTCACGGTTTGCGAGTGGATTTCTCTAGAGGATCTCAATAACCGTATAGGCGGCTTTCCTTTTAAGCACAGCGACCTCAATGACAGACCATGTGAGGTTCCTGTAAAGAAATCACTTGGAGGCCATGCTATTCAGAACTGGAATATGGTTCGTTTTCTTCCCCTCTTCCTAGTCGGTTCCGTTCAGTCTACAGAGAATGAGGTCGGGAAGCAGGTTCTGTTGCTGTCAGAAATTGTTCTTTTAGTTACTGCGCCAGCAGTTACAAGTTCAATGGGTATGAGGCTCCAAGATATCATCGAAGATTACATGACAAGCAGAGCAGCTCTGTTCCCAAATATTCCAGTGAGGCCAAAACACCATTACCTTCTTCACTATCCAATGCTTATTATGCAGTTTGGTCCCCTGATCAGATTGTGGACAATGCGATGCGAGAGCACACAGCTACTTCAAGAAGTGTGCTAGAAACTGTCAAAATTTCCAGAATTTAACGTGGACTTTATCTCAGCGGCATCAGCTTTTCCAAGCTTAAAAGAACACAGGAAGCAGTATAGACGTTCTCGACACTGCATCTACTTTCATGATCTGCCTTTGCAGTCCTGAAATTCAGAACGAAGTTCGGGAAGTTGTTACTGATGAAGGGGAAATTTTCTCGACACAGCAAGCAACTATTCGCGGTCTGTTGTGTGAGTGCAAAATGCTAGTTGTAATTTCACGGCAGAACGGCGAACTAAAGTTCGGGGAAATACAGCTGATCCTGTCAAAAGATGCCCGGCATTTTTTTCTTGTAAAAACTGTTAGTACATCGTATGAACCAGGAATGCAGTACTTTAACATCTTAAGTAATGACGGTCCAATCAAGTGCATTGAGCTCGACAGCTTGTTTGACAACACACCATTAATCCAGTACAACCTTGCCCGCTGCAGTTATCCTGTTTCTGTTTTGAAGCATGGATTACTTGATGGAGTTTGAACTGTGTTTCAGATAGCTGCAATGAAGTTGGAACAACGAATTTCCAACTGACTGCCAGCCCTGGACAAGGAGACTGTAGAGCTGACAGTCCAGAAGCTGCAGCAATGTGGTGTAGAGTCCCTGGAACATCTGAAGTATGTGGTTGAAGAGTATTTGCAATTTTAAAGCCCATCAGCAGAAGGATTCTTCTTGAAAGGTTTCAATCAGCGGCTACGCCTAACCCACCAGTGTCACTTTCTCCAAACGACATTCAATCGCCTAAAAGCACACAGGGTGCAAGCTTTTCTACACCTTGGGAGGTTTTCCCACCACAACTCATGAAGGCTTGCCAAGAAGGGAAGCGTCCAGTAAAGAGCGACTTGAATGAAATGGTACGACTTGTGAGTGACCATATTCTTGCCATAAACAGGAAGCCAGGTCGCAAGGTCTTGAGGGCCATCGCAGCTGAAATAATGAGCCACTACCTGAAGACATTCGAGGGCACACTAAATGGGGCAGTAATTGGCTCGGGTATTGAGACACTCTTGTGGAAACTTGAAAACTGTGTTAACAACACACGAAGGCCAAGCTCTGAGCAGCCACATCAGTTCAAACCGGACGATGAAGTGGACTTGCGTGTCAAATGAGTGAAGATTCAGAGAGACTCGTATGGGTGTGTGGCATGGCAACCAAAGCTTCCATCTGACGAGACCGCTGACTCACAGGAGAAGAAAAAAGATGACTTGCTGTCGCAGTTCAGGCTTGCGTTTCCAGATGAGACCATGGTTGCACAGCTCATGTCAGAGACTTATGCATCACAACGTCAGCTTATCAATGCATCCAAAAATATTCGAGCCATTGAGCGAAGCTGGCCATTTCTTTTTCAGGCAAAGCACCTGACCAACCACATAAACATCTTGCTAGGCTCAAATGTTGCACAGACTTTCGATGACCGACTAAAGACTGCTGGACGGCAAGTTTTTCGTTACGCACACAGCCAAGTAAAAAAAGAACATGTGAAGTCTTGTCTCCAAGAAATAGAAGCTGCCAAAACTAACAGGAAGTCAATGGCAGTTGAATACGAAGCCATGCCACTACTACTGCTCGCAATCTTCGGAGAAGACAAAGAGCTGTTGTACAAGCTAACAGAGGTAAAAACTGACAAATGTAGTTTGCATTATTTCCTTGCAGTCGTCGCACGTAATTGCCCAATGTGAAGTGTCCCATTAATTTATTCCTCCCAATAACCAAGTCAGCACTGCCTTTTATAACAGTAGTGAAGTGATTGTTTTACCCACGTCTCTAACATTTGTACTGAGATAACAGAAAAATCTGGAAGTTTTATGTCAACCTTGCCCATAAACAAAAATTTATCCTCAAAGCCAGCAGACTTGCTGCGGTGTGTTTTAGCGTGCGACGCAATGGTAACTCATATTAAGTGAAATGGCGTCTGTGTTGAGGACTTAAGGCGACATTTTTCTTTTATTACATGCCATTGACTGATCCTAACGCTAATGCACATGTGAATTGGATTTTTCATATAAGGAGACGGCCAACGACGATGACTTGGGGGATCTGCCAAGCTCTCCTTTCATCTGCGCGAAAGGTAAGATACTGATGACTGACTAAAGAGGCAGTTCATAAAAAAATTGCTGAAAAATGCACTATATGGTGCTACCTTGTCCGAAATGCAAATCTTTATTATATTAGACAAATGTATGCAATTTATTAAAAGACACTTCCCGCTGATTGAAGAGAAGAAGAGAGGGAATTTTAATGAAAGAAAGGCGGAGAGACGCTGATTGAAATGCTTAATGAGTATTGCTGGCTCGATGTGCCTATCATGTATAGGCCAATGCAATCTTCGTCGTTATCCCTTCCTCGTTTTTCACTTATCCTCCTAAACCTAATGGTGATGGACCCACCCCTCTGAGTAAAGAGACTTTACGTGTAACTGAAAGACATAATGAAAACAGAAGGACAAAGCGAATAATAATTCTTCCTTCCAACTCTTTTCCAGGATGGACTTTTCTCACTGCTAATTCATACACAATCTGCGTGGACACCCATCCAGTGCTTCATGCATCGAAGCCAGACGAGGCCTTCAAGCTGCTGTTCTTTGCCCATTTTGCTTTTAACATCCAGTACCAGAAGGAGACGAGCCTGTGCTTGGAATTCACACAGAGGTAAGAACTGAAGCCAATGTTCACTCACTTGTACACTTGCCTGACGTCACAGCACGCCCTGTGCAAATGCATACTGCAGTCTGCCAATCTTCCAAACCCTTATTTAGAAAAGCGGTTACTACGCTGCTAAACTGAGTGTACGCGAAGAAAATGCACTTCAACTGAAAAGCTTTTTGAACAGTGTGCGTGTTCATCGAGAATATCATACTGTCAATGAAGTTTGCTTATACAGGTGAAAGTTGGCATTTCTTCAGTTTGGCATTGAACTAGCACTGGGACGCAATAACGCTAAAGATATTTGGTAGTGTGCTGTAGTTTAGGAGCAGCAGCGAAGAAAATTTGCTTTAAGGTAGGGAGTTTTAGCAACATTGTAGTACAAGAAATTAATAATTGATTTACCATTGACTGACGTAATAACATGCCCTCATTATCCAGTCTCATTTTTGAAAATATGTGTCAAACAGCGAGACGTCATAAAGAAACCTTTTATCTCTATAGTTAACAGTACAGCAGCAGCTTGCGATCACGCCTGTGTGCTGTCTATTAGTTCTGCTGGGAGGCTAATGCAAGAGCATACAGACAAGGATGCATTCTAGTAAAAGTGAAGGTCTGATATCAGGTATTTGGTTTGTTTTGTTATAATAAAGCGCAACACCAGAAACAAAGCAAGTGACAAGCACGCAACTGTATTATAAACGTTAATTTTTTTTAACCTTTGCAGCCTTCTATTTTAAAAAGTGTGAGAAATGCGCCGGTGCTTTCTATTAAGCTGGATTGTACTGCAAAGTGGACATTATGTACCTCATAAGGATGAATAATTAGACGATTAATCAGCTTAAATTAGCTAACAAGTTCTACTATTTCTGCTTTAAAGGGAAGGTTGTATTGCAAAATTTATCTGTCAACATTGAAGGTTAGGCTTATTTTTAAATATTGTTACTCGGCAATGTATTTCGAAGTATCGAAGGAAAGCTTGTTCAATTGGCTGGCCTACTTTACCTAACTATACAATGCCATAACTGCGCATCGTATTCCCGCCGAAATCTAGTTAACTTATACATCATAAAAATACACTAACTGCGCCTATACTTGCTGCATGCGTTCGAAGTGCGAGAAGCGATTTTTCTATGAATATGCAATGGTGGAAAGCTGACTCAACGAGCTTTCATATGTGTATTTTTGTTGGTCGATGTCTGGAATGATACTGCCATTTAGGCGTATTTAAAAACAGCTCATATTCAAAGTTGACGACCATCAATTTTGCAACATAACCTACCTTGCTTCTGAGATGAAAAATAGAAAAGTCAGTCAAAGTTAATTATGTAACTACAGATACATTTGAGGTACCTAATGTCTGCCTTGCTGTACAGTCCAGCTCAGAAGACCACACTGACGTAGCTAAGTATTTAAAACAAATATCTTCAAAAGTGACAAAAATCACCCTGTATATAAAATATCAATCGGAAGGAAAAAAATGTCTCTCCCGCTCTTTTTCTGCCGCATCTCACACACACACACACTAAGGTAATGGAATCGGGGTACGGATTTCAGGCTGTTTTTTTTTTTTTAGAGAGAGGGGTGCGTCCTGACATGGCAAACCGTTGTAGCAAGGTAGGCAAAAGAGACCTAACGTTTTATTAAAGCACGTTTCTCCTTGTTTTATCCGTTCAATCCTCCTCATTCATAGGACCACATGTACTGTAGTGGCTACGAGTTCCTAGGGCGCATAAGCTACGAACGAGTCCGACACTTTTATCATTACCTACTGGATCAAAACCTCACTTGTGGAGATGAAATTCGATCTCAAGTCATTGAATATGTGGTAGTAAAATGAGGTGATCACTGAGAAGCAAGGCGCTTAAATGACTTCACTAGCATCCTAGATACTTCTGTTTCTAATGGTACCTGTATGACCGGAAACTCCAACACATGCCTCGTAAACAATGACATTGTAGAAGCATCGTATGCTCGTTCCGCCTAACAGTACCTATGAGTTATGCTGATGTACAGTTTTTGATAAAACTAATCTTGCTGCTTTATCGCTATGAGGAGCTTGAAAAGAAGGTTTGAGCAGCAAAGTGACGCCTCACAAAGCTAGAGATTTTTTTAACACATCCGCCCTTGTCAGAGTGGTTGTGCAAGTGTAGAACGAATATATTTTTGTCTTTCAACTATAAAAATTAAGTTTTTGTGCCTGGTCGTTAGTGATAGCTCGTGGCTCTTTTTTCAGGGCTATTGCAGGTATTAATCCTGCAAGAGGAACCAAGGTGCAAAAGAATGGCGGGAAGCAGCACTGCCTGTCACCAAGAGTGGCTGCACTCGTAACGGCTTTGAAGGACTATGACTTTTAGATTTTTGTTTCTGTTGCTTGTGTTGTATAACATTTTATTAAGTTGGGCTCAGAAATAGTTTTAGAGCTATAGAAGACTGCTGATGTGACTTTCGATTTAATAAAGTGTTCATTCATATCAAGCTGCTTGGCTTTTGGTTCTCAAGCAATGCTATACTGATGAAAATCAGTGTGTTGTGCAAACGTTTCATATTTAGATATTCTTAAATTACTACACGCAACTTCCCTCGAGCAACGAATTATGTAATATCACACTTTCATTGGTATAAACGATGCAAAGATCGTATTTGTAATTTAATGAGCCCTTGTGCTTGCACAGAAACCGTATTTTGTGCGGGGAAAAAAATTGGAATAAAAGAACAACGAATAAGAAACAGAACTTTGCAGGAATTTCAAATATATTTTCTGCAAACCAAAAAGAAAATTGTGTGTAAATTAACAGGGTAGCCAAAAACAGACAACTAAACTCAATTTGCAGTCACAGATTTTCTGAGCATGATAGAAAAGAAACATTGTAAAATAACAAAATAACTGAAAACAGAAAAGTGAATTTCACACATTTTCTGTACATGACAGAAAAGAAACACTGTAAAATAACAGAATCACTGAAAACAGAAAAGTGAATTTCACAGACATTTTACAAGCTTTCAGTAAATAATGAGAAAGAAAAACTTGAAAATCACAGGCTTGCTTCGAAACAGAAAATGAAATTTCACAGAAATTTTACAGGGATTTTCGGTAAATGATAAAAAACTAACATTGTAAAATAACCGAAAAACTGAAAAACGGAAAACAGAACTGTACAGACATTTTCTGGCAGCTGTCCTGCCAGAAAATGTCTGTTTTTTTTTTGGAAAAATTTTTTACAGTGAGCTTTCCATTTGTCTCCTAGTTTACCGACTCGTTGACATGCGTCACACGACTTCACGTACCGCTCAACGTCTTTGAAGCACCCTGTCCAGTAGCACTTTATTAAAGGTCGCTCTTTCGTTTTGTTGATCCCCAAGTGTCCCGACCAGCTGCTCCCATGACACGAGCTCAGTAGGTCAGCCCGGTATTTTTCCGGAATTACTAGCTGATCAAAAGTATTGCCTTTGTGATCTCTGTAGTGCCTTCACTTCACTTCACTTTATTCACCTTAAAGACCCCCTTCAGGGGGTATTACATAAGGGGTGGGTTAATATGTTGATCAACAAGTACAAGTCATTTCTTTGAAATAATTGCTTAGCGTATCTGAAAATGCAGACAGGTGTGTGATGGCAGCGATATCGGTGGGGAGGCCATTCCAGTCCACAACAGTTCGGAGAAAAAATGAACCTGAAAAAGTTGCAGCACGCGACACAGGGCGGGCGATCTGAAACGGATGGGCAGTGCGGTGAGATATGCGGTTCGGATGAGTAATGTAGGGTGGTTGATTTAGAGAACTATGGAAAAACTTGTGGAGCAAATAGAGGCTGGCAATGCGGCGGCGGTCTGCGAGGCTTTCAAGAGCGGAATTCTTCTTCAGAGCTGAAACGCTGGTGGTATATGAATATGCAGAGTGAATGAAACGAATGGCGCGGTTCTGAACTGATTCGAGTGCATTTGTTAGGTATGCATGGTGTGGGCTCCAGATGGGGCTGGCGTACTCAAGTTTGGGTCTGATGAGGGTTTTATAAGCGAGGAGCTTCACGTGTTGCGGCGCATGAAGAAGATGACGTTTCATGAATCCTAGAGATCTGTTAGCAGATGATATGATTGTGGTAATGTGTGTTCGCCAAGAAAGATCGCTGCAGAGGGTGACACCAAGATACCTAAACGATTGGACGCTTTCTATAAACGAGTTAGCAACTGCATAGGAAAAAAATAAGAGGGTTGTGTTGTCGATGAAAGGAAATGAGTTTGCATTTGTTAGCATTTAGCGTCATTAGCCAGAGGTCACACCATTTATAGACGCTGTTAAGGTCGTTTTGAAGGGCCATTTGATCAGAAATGTTAGTGACAGTGCGATAGATTACGTAGTCATCAGCGAAGATACGAATTTTACATGACACATGTGAAGCTAGATCATTAATATATATTAGAAACAAGAGTGGGCCGAGCACAGATCCCTGAGGGACGCCAGATTTAACAGGGAGAGCGCTTGAGCGGTGGTTGTTAATAGAAACGAACTGAGATCGGTTAGCTAGAAATTCTTTAATCCATTGCAGGATATTAGGGTGTAAATTTAAAAGGGCGAGTTTTAGTATTAACGCTGGTGAGGTACCTTGTCAAATGCCTTCGCAAAATCTAAAAATAACGCATCGGTCTGCAGGTTGCGGTCAAGGTTAGCACGCACGTCGTGAGTGAAGATTGCCAGTTGGGTTTCGCAGGAGAGCCCCCTACGAAACCCGTGTTGAGCCGGATCAAGGAAGCTGTTTGAATCCAGAAAGTTTATGATATGGGAATAGATGACATGTTCCATGATTTTGCAAGGCACGCTGGTTAAGGAGATGGGACGATAATTTAGCGGAGAATCCTTTTGACCTGATTTGTGGGCCAGGATGACCCTCCCCACCTTCCAGTCGTCCGGTAAAGTTCCTGTCGACAGCGATTGCAGAAACAGTAATGAGAGATAAATGGCAGAAATGTGTTTTGTGTTTTTCAGTACTTTTGAGTTCATTTCGTCCACTCCAGCGGCTGACGAAAGTTTAATTCTGTCGATAAGGTTTTCGAAACCCTGCGCTGTGATTTCGATGGGAGACATTGCTGGCAGTGTTAGAGTAGGCGGAGTGGGCAAGGGTGAGGCAGTTTCGTTTGTGAAAACAGAAACAAACGCGCGATTAAATATTTCGGCACATTCAGTATCACTGGCATCCTCGCCTGCGGCATTCGTTAGAGTGATGATGCGAGTTGCTTGCGGATTTATTATTTCCCAAAACCTCCTGGGGTTATTCGTTAGGATTTTTGGTAGATCAGTTTGGAAAAATGCTTGTTTGGCGCAGCGAATTGCATTGTAATACGTGTCCTCGGCCTGATAGTACCTATCCCATGCATCTGCGTCTGGGCTCCGTTTCGCTGCACTATAAAGTCGTTTTTTTCTTCTTTCTAATCTCTTAAGGTTGTGTGAAAACCACGGTTTTTGGCGGTTTGCTCGAAAGCTGATAGAGGGAATAAATTTGTTTGTCAGTTCTTCGATCTTCTTTTTGAAAATCGACCAGTTATCATTGACAGACCGGTGATGAAATGTGGATTGAAAATAAGGCAGGAATGCTTCTAGCTCGTTGTTGATTTCTTCGTGATTGCCTTTGTCGTACATACGGATGGTTTTCTTGAACATTTGGCGGGATATGGGGGAGAACTTGAATATGGCATGAATAACCTTATGATCACTGATTTCACGCAGGTAAGTAATCGATGATAAGCTTTCAGGGTTGTTGGTCAGTATTAAGTCCAGAATATTTGAAGATCCGTGAGCGACGCGTGTCGGTTCGAGCACCATTTGCGTCAGGTTAAAGTTTAAGCATACATCTACGAATTCTCTTGCTTCAGGGTTACCGGCGGTTAGTGATCCTACGTTTTGCCAATCGATGCCAGGGTACAGCAGTCCGCCTTTTTCGAGTATCGTGCTGTTACGCCTCGCTACGCCCTCTTCCGCGGTAGCGTGCATGCGCCTCAAACTAGGTTCGTCCTTTTGCTCTGCCTTCAGCATCTCTCTGTCTACTTCCAAAAGCCGCTCAAAGCTGCGCGAAGTGCTCGCCAATACTGACGCTCCGGCGGGCTCTATTTCCTGCAACGCCCTTGGCGCCGCAGCTGCGTTTATGTCGCCTGATCTAGGGACAACCTCGACACATTGTTCAGTCTATAGGTTTGACTCCATGCTTTCAAGTTCTTCTCCGATTTCCGCCTCTCCCTGTCCCAGGTGCTGTGTTAACTGAGCGGCTAGTTGGCGGGTTTTAGACTGCGTTAGATCCTGCACTTTTCCTTCTCCAATTAGCTGTTCTCGCTCACGCAACAGTCGGTCAGACCGGTTTTGAGAATAGATAACGATATTCAAGCAGAATTGTTTTCGAGACGGCTGCCTGCGTCACAAGTTTTCCAAACAGACCTGAAATCTCAGCCCTTGCCATAGGTAAGCAAACACAGTGCTCCTCCAACACCTGTTTAATCCACGTTACTTCTCCCGTGAAATCCTCAGACGTAACATAGGATGGGTGCACTACATCCATCGTAGCCGCACTGTCCCTGAGCACCTTACAAGGGTTGCCTTTTACCTCTAACTCATAGAGGTAGGAGCGAAGCAGTTCTAGGTTTTCATCACTACCGTTTACGTACGAGAACACCAATCGCTGGTTTCTACATCTTGCAGCGATGTGCCCTGTTTCTTGGCAGTTGTAGCACCGAAACGGTTGCCTAACCCCAAACTCCTTTTTCCGCGCCTTTTCTGCCCCTTCGTCCTTCGTGTGACCATCGCTCTTTTCTGGAGCCTTTTCGGTGAACTTTTTTTGCGTTGCACCTTGCCCGACGTTTCCATTTAGAGCCGGCTGTCTTAAAGAAAAATACTTTCTTGAGGTAGTTCCTTTTTCTGAATGTCCTTCCTCCGCATTTGCCTTTCGCCGCGTCGAGAATTCGTCTGCGATTTGAGCTGCTCGCTCGACTGTCTCTACCTTTTCCTTGTCCTCCACCCTGAGTTTCACGGACAGCGGGACGCTGCTGAAAAACTTTTCCAGACAGATGCACTTGACTACCTTGTACTTGCTTTCGAACACGCCTGCCCCCTTAAGCCACTCTACAAGGTGGTTTTTCAATGTGTACGCAAACTCCGCATAATCCGCTTTTTTTTTTTGCCTCCGTAAAGCGCTGCCGAAATGCCTCATCTCAAAGGCGATATTTCTTCAGTAGGGCCGATT
>JARKHS020010908.1:0-120988 GCA_030143305.2 Amblyomma americanum | reverse complement strand
GCCGCGGCGTGTTCGATATTAGGGAGTATTAAGGGGGTATAGGGATGTTTTTTAGTTGAATAACCTAAAGCCCATCGACTTGCGCCCAAATGCCACAGCACTGCCTGCTCAGAACTTGCATATACTACTTGCTCTCGTAAATGTTGTGCTCTAAAGGACACGCTAAGAGTATTGCAGAGAAATACCATTATAGCACCTCAACACAGATGCTTTCACTACCTTGATCCTGGGGAATTTTACAATCGACAACAGCAGGTTAGAACAAACTGACCTCACGAGACCTGAAGGAAAGCTTACGAACTGTTTACTCTTCCGCGTCAAAAACATACTGGCAGATGCCAGATTGAGCCGTCTACGGTTCAAGCTGAGCCGTAGTAGGCTGAAGCTGGCTCAAGCTCAAGTAGGCTCAAGCTGGCTCAAGCTGGGCGAGTGCGCCGTAGTAGCTTGAACCTACTACGGCACGCTCCCTCAGCGCCATCTGTCAGCACTCGCCACACTGCATTCATCATGATTTCAAAGACACTGCAGCGACCATTTCGAAACGCGTGTGTTCACACTTCTCGAGGCGCTCCTTCCAGATAAGGGGACAGGACGTCCGCTGCCTCGCGGCACGCGGCCCAAGACAAAGGAGGCGACGCGGAGGAGAAGATTCGTTCGAGAGTGGCGCCTCTCGTGGAAGACGCGAGAGGTTAAGAGGTCTTCCTCCCGCGCGCGGCTCGTTTGAGGCACGCGTGAGAAGGACCCGACGCAGATATAGAGGTCACGCCGCGTGCAAGTGTTACACACGAGATTGGCTTTTGCCGTTGCCTCCTCAAGTGGGCGGATGCGCGCTTTTTTTCGCCATGCGCGAGCCTCGTTAAGAGGAGGAAGGGGAGGTGGTGGTAGCGGCGCTGTGGTGCGGCAGACTCGGCCCGCGTCGCCATTCCTCTTGCGCGGCCAAGAATGCTCAACTGCTTGCTTGCCGCCCACTGTTCTCTCGCGGTTTCCGGAGGCTCGTTTATATAATTTGATGAGCGTATCGCCTTAATCACTCGCCTCCGGTCGGCCGCGGCGTGCGGACGGGGATGAGCTAACCAGTCTGGCACGGGCCAATTATGCGTCCCGCGCGCAGGGCCTTGAGTGAGTGCGCTGAGTGACGCGAGACCCGAGCGGGCTGACTGTTTTCTTAGGCTTGGTTGTGCGAAGAGTGTGGAATGCGCGAAGCAACTTTTGGAGATATGTACCGCAGCGGTGGCCAAGTGGTTAAGCATCCGCCTCGCACGCGGGAGGTGCGAGGTTCGATCCCCATGGAGTGCACCCGTGCACTCACCGGTGATACAATGGGTACACGCTTCCCCTGGCCTAGTGCTCGGCTAATTCACGGTGAAATGCTTGGGAAATGGGTCTTTGACCCCACCTTGAGCAAACAAGAAATACATTGTGCCATGGCACTCTTAGGCCGCAGATGCCCTTGCACCATAAAAATTCACTATCATAATCAAGTTTTGAAGATCGATCACACTAACCGCGGAGCGTAAACGTTTTATGATTGCCTGTTTTACTTGCTGCCTCGTTCCACTAGAAACATAAACATGAACGCAATGAAGAGAGAGGGAGAGAGAGAGAGGAAATGTTCTCAGCGAAACGAAGCCAGAAGTTGTTTATGAAGTCCGCCATATTGGCAGATATCTCCAATGCGTGTGCGTGCGAGTTTGCCACAGGAGTTCCTAGTCATAGCGATTCGGCGTTGGGTACTTGGCGCTTCAAAAACTTCCTTTACAAAAATTTTTAGACCGTCTATAGACTGTACATAGACCTCTGTCTTTAAAGTCTATGGACTCCTTATAAACAAACACTAGAGGCTAGTCCAACGCAAAACAAATCCTATAGGCAGTCTATATAGACAATCTATACAATTATGGCCATACACTTTTAGTAGACTTTTGTCTATAGACAGTCTATAGACTATGAATAGACAAATATATATATAGGAAGGCAACATAGTCTATAACAAGTCTATAGACGATTTTTGTAAAGGTTACGCCCTTCCGACACCTGGGGCCGAACCAACAGTCAGAGACCATTGAACGCTTAAGCCTTCTAAGCGATGCATTAAACGAATGACAAACTAGTATTCGTGTTCCCTACACACATTACGACGAACGAACCCTCGTTCCCGTGGCTGCATAATATCCAGCCCTTTCCTCTTCTGTCTGTGCTCGCCTCCCCAAATGCAGCCGGGTACAATACACGAGAGATCGCTCCTCCACGCGGTAGCCAGAAGGATCGCTGACAAATTTCTCGTGCCCATAAACTCTCCCGTCGACGTACGCTGCGCAGAGTAATGACCGTGTTCGGGGGCACAGTTTACACTACCGACGAAGAGGCGGAACGAGAGAGAGAGCGGACGCTGTAGCCTTCCGGAGACAGTACATATACCAGCGCTACGCCCACACTCAGCGTGTGACTCGTATACAGCAACGCGCAAACACTGACGTTGCTGGCTCTTGCTTCCGCCGCCTCAGCGACACACACACGCTTGCAAGGAACAGCGCTGCAGGAGAGAGAAATTGGTCGCGATGTCGTCGACCCCTGTGCCGTATGAACTCGCGAGACAGACAGGCAAGCAGCTAGGCAGGCAGGCAGGCAGGCAAGAAGCCAGTACACACGCACGGCATGCCACCGCTAACACCGCCGCCACTACGCCCGCGCTGTGGCGTATTAATCCCGTGGCTCCGTCTATCACGGCACTACCCCCCCCCCCCCTTCCGCCAGTGTCAGGGCTGTTTTGTGGTGCCACGCACCGAGGCGTCGTTGTCGCCGTTCGCGATCCCCTGCCGCTTTTGTTCGGTCTTTCTGCACGGCCGTGCCACCGCCGTCGGCTCTGACGCCGCCGCCGCCGCGTGACGTGAGAGGGATGAGGGCGGACGACATCTGCTCCTGGATGGCCTCCGCGGGTGGGGCACGCCAGTGATGTCTGTGGACAGTTACGGTTCTACCCAACCAGGGCTGATAGCCTTCTCGTGGCACGCTGTGAATGTTGGAGACACTGCGCATGCGCGGATGTGCATAGTTTCGCTTTCTTTGTAAACTATGTAGGTCTTGTGCCAACGCCACATTCTATAGCGGACAGACTTTGTCCGTTACGACGCTGCTTCCACGTACGGCCGTCTGTCGTTGTCCCTGTGATTTATAAAAACTTAACTGGTGGTTTTTCGTCGAGTGGGACGCAGTTTTTCAGAAGTTAACCGCCCCTTTCCCTGCGTTTTTTTTTTCAACCGGGAACAGAGAGGGGGTCGCAAGTTTAGCTTTTCCTGGTAAAATAAAGTTCGTTTTTTCAAGTGCAGTTTGTTTTTTTTAGATAAAGTTTAGTTTTATAGTCAAATGGTCTGTCCCACCGAACTATTTTGTTCAGGGCTTGGGCGAGCATATTTAGAGCCCAGTCACTGGTAACGCCCACATCTTGCACTAAATATGACGCAGTAATGAGGCTATACTGTGACTAACACTCCTATAACAAGCGGTGTTCCAGCGACTCCTGTGGAAATAGTAACTATGTCTCTCATATTTAACCGCTCCTCAAACGTTTTCGGGATTCCCCTTGAGCCAGAGTAAATCGCGGGCGCATTTTATGAGAGTAGCTAGTACCGATCGTCCAAGAAGGGAGTTGTCAGGTAAAAAATCCCAGCAGACAATAGCGCCGCCCAACGTCGGTCGACAGCAGATCCTTCCGCATTTGAGCAGATTTACAGATCCTTGCTGAATTAGAGGTCATGAAGCCTGATAAATTCGACAATATAAAGCACAGAAATCCACCCCAGAATAAGAGGATATAGAAGCAACTTGTTGAATGTAGATGTTTGGCCATCGTTTTAAAAAAGCATTGTCGTTTTGTTGCACCATTCGCAGTTTCCATGCAACCAATATGCCGTTGAACCTAGTGATTCATCTAAAATTCACAGCGGAACAACACGACCGTCATGAATACGGCAACGTGGAGACACTCTCGCTGCGTCTCGCGTTAACTAGTGAATTAGTACTGGCATCTAGCGAAAGTGTTTCGCTTCAGCCAAAGAATACGTCGCTTGTCCGTAACTTTCCCTGTTAAAGTTACTGTTTAAAATATACATCAGAATGTATGACTGCTATTACAGGTGAGGACCATAAAACATCTCTATGTTTAGAGAGATGTGAAAAGAGGAACACTATAGCAGGCGGTTCAAGCTTCTTTTGTGCAAGCTTGTTCACGGTAAGCAGATAGAGCGATTAATGCAAAATTATCTGAGATGCAGAACTTGCGAGGCCGCAGCGCTGCCACATACAACGTGTGGAGAAAGTTGAACCTCGTTACTGGATAACAAGAATTCCACGCACGCTGTGGCATCAGATAAACAGGTATGCGAGCACCTGTGCATAAGCAGAAAAATGGAGCAGTACGTGAGTCTTGATAATAAGGCAAACATCATCAGTGTGCACAAAGAACCTTGCATATTCGCCTTCACCCAAATCCGACCACTGTGGCCGGAGATCGAACATGCAACCTTGTGCTATGCCGCTGTTTTAACGAGGGCACGAAATTTTTATGACAGTAAGAATGCATGATTGTTCGTGCTCTAAGGCTTCGGCGTATGTTAAAGAACCCGAAGTGGTAGGAAATTAATACCAAGCCCTACTCTACGCCATGCCTCATAGCCACTGCTTCAGCTGTGACAGGTAAAAAAATATTAATAATAAACAAGTATTTCATGACGAGCGAAGTCAGGAACCAGTGCAAGGGTCAGCAAACCTTACCAACGATTGATCTGTGTACAGCACTTCTCTTCATGCATTCTCTACAGTTAAGCTAACTAAATTCACCCTGTCGGTTTCGAGCACTTGAACCGAGGTACGGCTTACTTCAAATAGAGTTTGGATATGTTGCCGAGGTTGCAAAGGAAGTACCGAAGCTATACCACAACTACCGTAAAAGGCGGCGGGCACACCGAACGCGAAGAAACCAAGGTTTTAAAAAGGAAGCCGACGCGAGGAACGGGAGGAGGCCAGCGGAGTGAGTGAGTGAGTAAAAACTTTATTGAAAGAAAGTGTAGATTCGTGGTCAGTAAGTGAGGTCCAGACCATGTAGGTCTCGTACCGCGCAGGCCCATTCGACAGCCTTGACTTGAGTGCCTCGGTCGTCGCTGACCTTTACTGAAAGCCACGCGTCAGGTGAGGGAGCAGCCATGAGATCTGGGGGTGGGGGATGTGCTTTACAGCCCCAGATTATGTGGTCTAAAGTAGCTTTTGCACCGCAGAAGCGGCAGTTAGGGCTGGAGGTTGTAATAAATATGTGCGAGTACACATTTGGGTTGGGGAAAGAGTCGGTTTGTAGCGGAAGAGACGGTCAGAGAGAAAGGCACAAAAGCGGGCTGCGCCATTACGTAGCGCGTGCCCTGTCGTTTACCTTTCTGTGTCCGCGTCTTTCTGGCGCCAATTACATGTGAGCAGCTAATGCCTCGGTGTACGAGGTCTAGCCGTCAGTCGAGATAGGCCTCCTCCAGCGCGTCTCCACGCCTGGCAACTCGGCCACAAGAACCCGTCGAAGACGAAAGAAACGCAGCCGCAAGGAAGTCCTAGCCTAGCTCCAGGTGCTCATTGAGCTCTTGCTACACAGCGCAACGCAGATCCAGTGACGACGAGCCTAACATCAGCAGTCTCGTGAAGCGACCATCGAGCCAGGTGACTTAATTAAATATATCGGAAATCAATTCATCGAGTCTGTGCTTTAATCTCCTCGTGTCCAGTGCGGGTACAGGTTCATTACAAGAAACCGATTCATCACAGGTGTTTGCTGTTAAACTTGCTTGAAATGAAATGAAGTCACGATGGGTAATAGGGCCAGGCTTTTCTGTAGAACCTCAAGGATGCACACATAGTATCGACTTAAAACACGTGAAAATGTCGTTTTAGAAACGGCGAGCATCGATTTATAGCGGAGCGTCGACGGGGCAACTGTCGCCCTAGTTCTCCCCTCTCCCTCGATAGACAACCCCAGCGGGACCACTGGCGACGAGAAGGCACGCTGTCTGGTCCGACGCTCTTTCTGTTCCAAGCTTCCCCAGCCCGCAAAACTGTGCCGACGACGTCGCGTCCGACGACCCTTGGGGCAATGCGATTGCTCGGCTTATCGATGTTGGCTATCGACCTTCTCCGATCATGCGCGATGAAGAGCACAGATAGTACTTCTGAATCCCAAACCTGCGAGCGATGATCCTACTGCTGAAAGCGCGTTGACACGCCGAAGAACAAAAATAAATAATAAAAACATCCAGCCGTGGCCTCCTTTAGAGTGCAGAACAATTACGGCGCGTGCCCTGAATTATCATCCCCACTTTTTTCTGTTCTTTTTTTACCTTGAGGAAAGTTGAAGTTGAACAGCCGCAGGCGAACAAGGGGCCATGTTTTATGGTTCCCGACCCAGCATGGGTTTAAGCGACTTCTGTCGCATCTTTTTGTTTCAAGGTCTGGAGAAGCATGCAGCATCCTCGAATACAAGTAATCACGTTCGTTGACCTCCATTTGTCATGGACCATCTAAGCCCCAGCTTTCGTGGTTATAGTGGGCTCATGCAAGCTGCGCAGAATATTTGGCGCTAGCGCGAATTATTCACACCAGTCTGCTGGAACAGTGTCGCGACAGATACTATATAGCTATACTGCATGTGCCGTTGACCTCTAGGAAGATTCATTTCTCCTTTTTTTTTCTTCTTTTCTTTTAACCACGAAAGCACCGCCCGCCAATGTCGACTGTGCAGCCGCTGAAAACGAACAGCACCCGGGCCAATGTTTCCTCCTTCCTCGGAAAGCATTAAACGTCCGCAGCAGAAATATTGAATTTGCGCCGTTCTTCACCAGCGCGCCGGTCGTCATATATAAACGCACACGGCGCCGATATACAGCCGCCACATACCACCACCACCACCGACCGGCCGAGCCACTGTCGACATCTTCGTTGGCAACAACCGGTGGTAGAAGCAGTCAGGCAGTCGCGCGCGCTCGCGTCTACATATTTAAACGTGAAAGAAAAAAAGAACAGAGAGAGTAAAAAAGAAGAAACGGAAGGAGAGAGCCCGTATAAACACCCTGTTCGTTACACTCTCCGCGTCCCTCACAAAGGTGCGAGAAGAGTGTTAGCCCGCGGCTTTCCCTCTTGTTTTTCCTGTACACCTTTTTTGCCGGAGTATTTCGCTGGAATATTCTCCTTTTTTATTCCGTTTTTTCTTCTTTCGCGGTCGTCTGCGAAGCCAGCAACGGCGTGCAGACGACGACGCAGTAGTGGTGCCTGAATGGCGTTGCACCTCGGAATGCAGCCGAAGGTGGCGCGCGAAGCAGCATGCATGCAAGCGGCCCTCGTGGCAAGAAGCAGGCCCTTCCAAATGGCTGCTCCACCGCTCCTTCGAGAAGAAACAAACATTGCTGCCTCGAGTCGTAAATCAAAAAAGGGCCCGAGGGGGCAAAGTGGAAGCGGGGGGGGGGGGGGGTGAGAAAGAGAGGAGGGACGCAGCGCGACGCCTGCAGCTTCCAAGCGAGCGCGAGCGGCAAACTTTGCGTGCGCGCGCGTCCCGAAGTGGCTGAAGGCAGCCCGCGAGCCTCCCTCGACAACCAACCGAGCCGTCTTGCAGCAACGCCAGCCAGCAGCGGGCATGCCCGCTTGCCTCGAAGGCAGCAGCATCGGCTGCGGCGATGGCTTTGGCTATGGATGCCGTCTTTTCTCCTAGCCTGCTTGATGCAGCAGGAGAAGCCGCCGCCACCGCCTCTCTGCTGGGGACCCTAATTATAATCACCGATCCTGTCCGATGAGAAAATTACGACTTGAACCCTCCCCCCAACCTTCCCTGCGTGCCCGAGTGAGAGTGTGCCGGGAACGTATTGCTTGGGGAGGACTGCTCGGGGCAAGGTTCAAGAAGAATGGGACGAAAGACAAAAAGAAAAAGTGTGCACCCCTGTTGTTAGTTATGGTTACCCGCGCGTTTCCATGTCAGAGAAAGCTGAACGGTTAGGCCCTGGCATTCCTCCGGTGCAATGGCATATACCTCCCACCCTCGCAATGCCCCCCTCCGTGAGGCGCTTGGGTCGCAGCGTGTGGATGTCTAAGCCTTTCGCGTGGTATAATCGATGAGTAGCTTTGCAGCATACTTTATTTTATTCAAATTTTGTGAATCATATGCAGTTGTCACACGCAAAGGTTTTATTTTCTTGTTACAAGAATTCTTTTCCTTCCTCTCATTCTATTAGAAATTCATAGGCAACGTGCTTAGCCTGAGAGCTGCCTTTGGAAACATTTAGTCGACACTCCTCTCAGAAAATTGCACTCTAAGCGCTATTCCACCTTTCTGTAAATTTGGCGATACTCGTGCTCAACTTACAGCATTTCTATTTGCACTGAGGGCTTAAAGTTGTTCGTGGCCGTTCTCTACTAAATTTTCTCTGCGACAGTTTTACAAAGCCGGCCTTTCAAACACATCACCTCAGTTTGCTAGGATGCATCCGTGAGCCTTTTTGTTCTCGTGGTACGAGTAAAGGCGCACTAAATCATTTGTAAGATTTCCGTTTACAGTATACAGGTGCGTATATATGCTCCGACCTTTCGTCAAACCCATATTTGAACCATACACGTTTGCTGGACATGCTAGGTAAGGAAATGGGATGCTATCGTAAGGGACAGAATATCACGATTTCGCCAGTTTTCACATATTATGGTTTGGTTGACATGAAGAAGCGGGTGAATTGATTTTTTCAGCTGTTGCCTTGACTTGTTATAGAGCGACGCATCTGTCTACAGCAGTTATTATGGCCGTTTGAAAACACGCAATATTCGTGCAACATTTGAAGACAAATGAAGTGCTACGGAAAATAATAATAATAATAATAATTGGATTTGGGGGGAAAGGAAATGGCGCAGTATCTGTCTCATATATCGTTGGACACCTGAACCGCGCCGTAAGGGAAGGGATAAGAGGAGGGAGTGAAAGAAGAAAGGAAGGAGAGGTGCCGTAGTGGAGGGCTCCGGAATAATTTCGACCACCTGGGGAGCTTTAACGTGCACTGACATCGCACAGCACACGGGCGCCTTAGCGTTTTTCCTCCATAAAAACGCAGCCGCCGCGCTCTACGGAAAAATAGTAAATACCGATCCAGAACGAATCACGACCATTCAAAGAGCCCGTTTAAAAGCTTTAGGGTTATTTTTTTTTTCTTAACAGCTCAACTTAAAATGACGGCGACAAAAAAAAACAAGAAAAGTAGGATTGTGCACCTAGTACTGCAGTCACTATGGGAAAGCGGGAGTTGTAAAGACCATAAAATGCCCTGCCCTCGCCGCCCATTATACCGTCAGTTACCGCTTAGATAAGCTGTCTGGCAAGCCTGCCTCTGAACAGCATCGCGCCAAGACAAAAGGGAAAATAGAACAACCCACGTAAGAACTACGTGAGACATAGTACCCAGGCTAGACACAACCAACCATTCACGAGCGGCATGAAAGGAAACGGTGCATAGTTTACAGATAGCAGTCGCGAGGTCAAGCGCAAAGAGGTTAGAAAAAAAAAAACTCGAAACCCTCGGAATGCTTCGCACTACTGACCCCCAGCAAGTTCACGCGAACAAACGTGGGATCTCGCTTGGGTGCGAAACAACCATAAAAAAAAAAAGAACGGTCGATGCTGCCCCGCGTCCGGCCACACAGCCGTATAATGACGGGTTCTGGGCCACACACCGGCGTAGCGCTCTACATACGTGAATACGACATGTGGGTAGACGGTAAAGGAGAAAAGTAAGTGGGAAGGAGGAGGAGGAGGAGGAGGAGGAGGAGGTAGCGCAATGCACGCGCGAAGTGCGGACAATGGGAGAGGGAGAGAGGGTGTTACGAGAAGGCGTCCATACTATGCATGACTTGGACGAACATACGCGCCCGCTCGTGGACCCTTGACCCCCACCCAGCCCGTTGCACTGATGACCCCTCTTCGGCGAAGCAGCAGCAGTCGAAGCCCGTTTGGGGCGCGAGCATCGCGTGCCTCAGCACCGCCCAGGAGGCATCGATTGGTGCTAGCAGGGGCGCCCCTAATGCTCGTCCCCGATGGCGTGCAGCATGCCACCTGCCTGCACCCGTCATTTGTCATCGCACCTCGCCGGGTGGACCCGCTCGGCGACTGAAAGAAGGGGGAGGGGGGGGGGGGGCTCTGCGGTGGCGATGCTCTCGCATGCATACAGGCACGCATGTAGCTGCGGCTGCTGCTGCTGCTGCTGTTGTAGCAAGGGCGTGTGAGCGCTGTGCTTTCTTTACCAGGAAGTGTTCGTGTGTGTGTGTGAGGTAAAGGAGCGTGAGGCCACAGCGGACACGCGCACGGCTCGATCTTTTGTCTCCTGAACACTTTTGCATGCGCCTCGTGGATCGCATCGTGGTCGGAAAGAGCTCGAAACCGGCGCCCACAGGAGGGTTCACGTGCGATGTTTATAGTGCGGTGTATTGGGTTGGCAAACTGTCTTCGAGATGGATGGGCCTGATTTACTCGTGTAAAGGGAGGAGCGTCGTATTGTATACAGCAGCTCTCTTTCACGTAGACTTCTCATTACAATCGGGCGTTAAAAAGGAAGGAATGAAGCGATATGCTGATTGTGAATGCAGGAACCGAGCAGTTCGGGTGGGCTATATGGGGTTGAGACGATTAAACACGCGATGCCCGGCGTTATGTCTGCAAGCATACGCGGTACATTGGAAACGTGGCGTGTCTCATAGTACCTTACTGCGTCTTAAGAGTACCTTATAACACTACTCCTAGCACAGCTCAGCTTCGCTCTTACAGTGCAATGATACAACTCTACACGGATAAACGCTACAAAGCAAAACCTTGTTTGCGACGCGATACAACGCATGCGCAAAGTATCTTTGTTCGACCAGTGCCCAGCGTGCCGAAGGCGCGTTGTAGCTGGCTTTTAGGGTGGTATAACCCCGGAGTGAAAAATGACTTGTACGGGAAAGCCGTCGAGATGACCTTTTCCGAGTGGCGTGCACATGGCTGTAGCCGTTTATTTTGAGGGGTCCGGGCGAAGCACTGTTAATCTTCGTGGCACACGAAAAGTCTGCGAACCCCAGGTTCTCAGCTCCGTCGCGCATAGCTCGGCGGCTATATTCGGGCACTCCGCGCACCATTTTACAGCCCGCAGCCACATGCCCCCCCTGCGAATAAACCGGGTGGTAGCCCTTATCCAGACGCAAGGAGAACTGGGAGGAGGTCTGTGGTGGCCCGCACTCTCTCGCCAAGTGCCGTCTGGTGCGACCATTCAGGGAGTCATTCAGTCGTAAGTGTGTCTTGCCGACGGCGGTTATCGGCGCGCAGACTGCTTGCCGCTGCTCTGCTATAGCTCGTAAACTACACACCGCACTATGGTGCGACGTATGAGGAGTCGTCCTTCCAGGACGCGAGCGGTCCCCTGCTTCACTTGTCGCAGTGCACGAGGCCTGGCACGTCTATACACCACTGGTCCCCTAGCCCAGGATCTACGGGCAGGAGGCCACATAGCATCACAAAGTCGCAAAGAATAAAGAAAAGTGCCGGGACTGAGAAGAGTGACGCCGACCGACCCGAAGGTGCCGCTCGCTCGGACGTTGATGGAACGAGTGTATGAAAACGAGAGAGCCCCCGGCCTCCTTCTCCTCCTCGTTCCTTTCGGTCCTTGTGCACGGACCTCTTCGTTCTACTGGCAGCCTTCTTTCCTCCCTGACCACTCAGGTGCTTCTCGCCGGTAGTGACGAAGGCTCCCTTTTTGTCGGCAGCCGGGGCAATGGAGTCGCTGCTTTATGGATGCCCCCCCCCCCCCCTCCCGCTCAACTTCTCTCTCCGTCGAAGCCGCCCATTTTTTCGTCTCGTCGATGGCCCGCGTCGACTGCCGCTGTTGCGCGGCGCATGCACCCTCCAAACCCCCGTGGCAGCCGCCGTAGTCTATAGACTGCAAGGCGATGGGCGTTACATGCAAGGTCGTGTCGGAATCTCTCTTTCCTCCTGTTTAAGAGCCGCGGAGACATCAAACGGGACGCCTTTCGGCTTCCGCGCCCGTTTTGTACGTGTGGAGGCCGGGGCTGTGCCGCTCCGGCTGTCGCTGCTTGCGGTGGCGAACAGGCGCGCAAGAAAAGAAAGGGAGAAAAAAAACGCGTCGTTGTGGTGTACCTGCAGCTGCCGCCTTCATCGGCGTTTCCCCCAGGTCCTTTGTTACGCGAAGTCATGCATCTTCCTGGCGCCACGGCACGCCCGGTGACGTCGGTGATGACAGACCCCGCGGTGCCGCCTGAGACCCCTCAAGTGTCTGGGGAACAAGTCCGTGAAGAAAAAGCACGGAGGGCCTTTTGTTGATGTAACGTTATTGACTGCTCTCGTGGACTATTGGCTATGTTCGGTGTCGATGAGCAGCGAGTGTCTTTGCTTCGACGCAGGAGAAAAATGAACTAAAAAACGAACAGGATAGCTATGGCGCAGGACTTTCCAGTGTCTGTGCTTTATTAGTAGGGCCTGAACCTTAAGCATTTGTCTAAAAATGCTGGATGCGGAATTTAGCGGCGTAAAGGATTGGGCAAGTTGGTCAGACATGCTTAACGGAATAATGGCGCAGATCAAGTGACAGGACAGCAGGAGAGTACAGCAGGAGAGTGTGGCGCTTGTGTGTGTTTGTACTCTCCTGCTGTCCTGTCACTTGATCTGCGCCATTATTCCGTTAAGAATTTAGCGGGTTGCTTGCCCTCTGGCGGTTTTAAGGAAATACTGCCATTTCATTGGCATAAAGCCTTAAGAAAAACTTGTTAATGTGGAACGACTCCTGTCATACATCAATCCAAATTACTCTTTACCTATATGTTAAGAGTGAAAAAGCTGGAAAAAGTAAAGATCTCATTAAATGCATCCTCTAAGGCAGTCAAAGATGATTAAGCAGAGCTTTGTAAGCTGGAAGGAAACGGAGGTAGGGCTGCTAAATAGTGCAACGACTGGCCGAGAAAAACACAAATAGCTATTGCATCTGTTTTGCAGATCAAACGTGCGGTATGCGCGCATAAATTGCACACATTCGTAACTAACGAGCTAAGACCCCAAGAACGCAAACATACCACCACTAACCTGGTATGAACTGGAAAGAAGTTTTTTAAAGTGCAGGGCAATCCTTGCGGATGACACAAGAAGCTTCCAGGAACTTTTAGGAACATAAGTTCTCCGTCCTCGACAACTATTGCGAATCGTGCAGTTTTATTGAATTTCTTACTAGAAGTAAGAACAGGTAGATTTTACCGAATTTTTGGTTATTAATACTACTTCATAGTGTGTATAGGCAGTAAAAAGCAACTCAAGTCGCCTTAATTTTTTTGGCATATGTTTTCTTTTTCTGCATCAATTTTAGGTTGTTTTTTTTAGCGCCCTACTTATTAGAAGCTTTGGGTATAGAGTATCACTATATTATATTTAGGGTACGTAAGCTTGCATTTTTCTCATCGTTGACGGAAGCACCATTCAATGCACCCCTCTAGCTTTTCTGTGTGCTTTCGCTGAGGTTTCGAGCTGATAATGTCTGCATTTAAGTGAGCAGACCAAAGTCTGTCGGAAGAGCAGCTTCACAAAGGGACCCTATCAAGCCACACCTAGCTGGTCATGACAAGCTAGTTCAGCTCTGTTAAATATTGGGTCCTATTCTTGCCAGTAATTGGAATGAAATCATTTTATTCCATGAAATTGCGAAACGAAAAGGCATGCCGTCACGACCAGCTTTGCTGCGGATGGCCTGCCGGCTCATGTATCGAACAAATCGTGCCTCAGGTATTCATTCTCAAGCCATTCAAGGTTGAGCGCACTGCTTTTGGCGTGCAGGCAGTGTTATCGCTTAGTAATTGAGCTGATGAAAGTTTCGAACGGGGAAGATGTTGTAGCGGGATAAGACGAAGAGAAGTTCAATATTACCGATCATGAAATGAGTTGGAAAGTTCTTCTGCTGGCAAAGCTTACTGCTATGTGCTTTGCTCCCAATTTCAATGGACTTCGTTTTCCTTTGTCAATTCTTGTTTGTTTGAGAAACCACGCTAGGCTTATGCCTTCCTTGTTCCTTGCTGTTGCGTAGGAGCTGTTAAAATATATCACTATTGACACACAGGAAGTATAAGAACATATTTTTGGATTAATCGCCAATAAACGTCGGCAGCAACGGGATTGAATTTATATTTTATATTCCTGCCTGTAGCGCTACAGCTAGGGCTACATAAGTCGTTATTATTATTATTATTATTATTATTATTATTATTATTATTATTATTATTATTATTATTATTATTATTATTATTATTATTATTATTATTATTATTATTATTATTATTATTATTATTATATCATCGAGTCGGCTGTACCAAACAGAAAAATGCGGGAAGCTCTCTATCTCTGAGCCTTACTCATTCTGTCCTTCCAGCGGTTCCTTCTTCACTTTTACTCGATATGTTCCTCATCACCGTCGTCGTCTTAACGAACTACGGAAGCTGTGACGTAATTCTGTTCGTTCGTACGCAACGGATAAAGCTGTCCAGGCCAACGTATGAGAAAAGCGTGCATCCAGTGCCGACTCACATCCAGGTGCCCAGTGCCATGGCGGCGGGCGGCAGTCCCGCTAGGGCGAGCAACAGGACCAGGCCCGCGCGTACCATCGTCTCCACGGGCGCGAACGCCACGGCGGCCGTGGCGCCCGGAACGGCGCGGTCGCTCACATCTTCAGCCGCACCACGCCTCGTACGCGCCGAACCGCCTTGGCCGGGAGAGGATCCTGCGGGAAGAGAAACAGCAACGGGGAATGCGCTTATAAGCACTGCACTACAAGCAGGGGTTAAAGAAAAAGAAAAAGGGCTGCGTTAGCTAAAGGTCGACGACGAGCTCGTTGCTTTCAATATGTTTTTATGTAAGTGTCAGCCTAGTTGGTAGCCTGTACATAGTCGGATACAACTCTAGAACGAAGCGGCTTTTCCTCGTCAAAGGACCCCCTTCCAGCCAATGGCGTCGGCCGATTCTCATGAGCCTGCTAGCGTGACAATGCAGGGAGTGGCAGATGAAAGGGGATAGTCCCCTCCCTCCAAGGTCGGAGGTAGTCCCATCCCAGAATTGGCACGCTAGCAGGGTCGTGAGAATCGGCCGACGCCATTGGCTGGAAGGGGGTACTTTGACGGGGAAAAGCCGCTTCGTTCTTGAGTTGTATCCGACTATAGTTTGACATATATGTTTGTATACAAACAATTTTTCCTGGTGAGTGAGTGGTGAGTTCCAGTCGCCTGTTGCTGACAGAGCACTGCGATGCACCGCACCACACCGGTATGCAACAAATGGCAGCCAGTGGAGAGAACCGGTCGACAACCACCGAATGGTCGGGTCGCTTCCCACAGACAATTGAAATCCGCGGGTGTATCTCAGTGAGCAATGACAAAGGACCAAATGGACAAAGAACAATTATAGAATACGGCTCCTGAAGTCGGGTGATTAGCAGGTGCATGTAGCGTCATTCCTTTGTGCATGTAACCCAGGTGAGGAATTCAACTTATTTAATTTTTTTAAAGTTCCGTTGCTGCCTGCTGAAATTTGTCGTCGACCGCGTAGATTTTAGGAGGACCTTTTGGTTTTTTTCAGCTTTCTGACGCGATGAAGAATTAAAGTTGAAATTGAATTCAAGAAGTTCTTAGGAAGCTATCCCATAAAAATATTTACGTTGGCAGGTTCGCTTCAGAATATATCATTATGTTTCACCCTCTCGCAAGGGGCCTCGGAAACCGATATTCAAGAATACTCAGAGCTAGCTTTCATTGCCAGTGAATTGTTCTTCTGTGCGTTTTCTGCGGGAAGGAGGAATTTCTCTTTGCTGGAAATGATTTGGAGGTGGCGTTCTGAAAGCGATCTGCAGTCATTCAGTACTTCTTTCATTTGCGTTCAACTAATTCCTCCATTCATCTCAAGGATGAATAAAGAGGAACTGAAGGGAATGTGGTATGTAGTGACACCTATATACCATCCAAAACAAAAACATGATTCTACTTTTAAAAAAGTGAGTACGGAGTTTCATTGAAAAGTTCCCCCCATTCGCCTATTAATAAGAGATTGTAGATCTAGTTTAGACCTATAAGGAATTGTAGAGCCGCCAAGCTGTGCAAGGACAGCTTTTTTTTTTCTGGAGTCCTTTCCAATCTAATTTTTGCTTTATTTCATAAGATAGCAAATAAACAATTTCAATTTCAAAAATAAATTGGATCACAACATTACGTACAAAATATTCTCCTGCTGACACTACATCAACGAGTTCAATCACATCCATTTCTTCGCTGTAATTCTTGTTAAGTAGGCTTGGCTTGTAGTCTTAACTGACTATAGTAGCCGTATGAGCTCACTTTCTGGAACTATAAGATCACAGGTAAGCAGCCACAACGAAGGTCGAGGCTGAAGTGGGAGTAATTAAGCGAAGTAGATAACGCTATTTTCTGCGACAGTACCTCAGGCTTTCTAATATCTTAATAATGGCTGCATTTGGGCGAGTTGGTTTTCCATTCTGAACGTAAAAGCGCAAAAAACACAAGGACACAGACTAAGGCAGACAACACGAGCGCTTACTTCCAACTGATTTTATTTCATGCAAGAAGCGAAATTTATACTCTTGATAAGTGTCTGCACATGCTTACAGGGCAATTACCGCAGAGTTATGACTGATACCAGTTATCATGTAACACATATGAAAGATGTCAGATATGCCATCTCTTTTTGTGACAGCAGAATTGATGGAGCACTTATGCAATCATCCCCAGCTCGCGCTATCTCCAAAGCTTCCACAATTTCTCGGGTAATTTGGCATTTGTGCACGTAAAGGACTTTGCACTTGTGAAAGAGAGGACGACAACCCTCTTTACTTTTACTTTTGCACTTTAAACAATGAATGCTCATGTGCCCCCCTTTTTTGTTGTTCACAACGTAGTCATGCTCGCTCAACGCGTTGAGCGAGCATGACTACGTTGTGAACAACAAAAAAGGGGGGCACATGAGCATTCATTGTTTAAAGTGCAAAAGTAAAAGTAAAGAGGGTTGTCGTCCTCTCTTTCACAAGTGCAAAGTCCTTTACGTGCACAAATGCCAAATTACCCGAGAAATTGTGGAAGCTTTGGAGATAGCGCGAGCTGGGGATGATTGCATAAGTGCTCCATCAATTCTGCTGTCACAAAAAGAGATGGCATATCTGACATCTTTCATATGTGTTACATGATAACTGGTATCAGTCATAACTCTGCGGTAATTGCCCTGTAAGCATGTGCAGACACTTATCAAGAGTATAAATTTCGCTTCTTGCATGAAATAAAATCAGTTGGAAGTAAGCGCTCGTGTTGTCTGCCTTAGTCTGTGTCCTTGTGTTTTTTGCGCTTTTACGTTCTAATATCTTAATAGCTTACTTATATCTTAATAGTATCATGATTACTAATAGCTTACTTACTAATATCATACATCAAGCTCTTGTGCTGCAGCAGGAACTGCATGACATTATTTTTGACTTTTTTTCTCCATAAATGCGGTAAGGGCTCATTCAGTACTGCACTTACTAGCAATACCAGAATACAATATAAACGCATGTTGCTTGCTACAGGCCAGCAAAAAACAGAGCATACCTTGATTCAACACTTAATCCAGCCGCCGCGGTGGCTCGGTGGTTATGGCGCTGGACTGCTGACCCGAAAGACGCGGGTTCGATGCCGGCCGCGGTGGTAGCATTTCGACGGAGGCGATATGCTAGCCACCCGTGTACTGTGCAATGTCAGTGCACGTTAAAGAAGCCCAGGTGGTCGAAATTATCCGGAGCCCTTCACTTTGGCATCTGTCATAGCCTGAGACGCTTTGGGACGTCTAACCGCGTAAAGCCACAAGTTAACGCTTAATCCCGCGGCTGCCCTTTCGTCACTTAGCGCATTTCAGATATGCCAGAAAAGGAGAACCTTCATGGATCGTTAGGAAGGCCCTGAGAAAGTGGTCCATTTGTTTCAGCACTGGAGTCTAAATGATAGAAATAAGGAGACTAAAGCTTCTTAACGGGAGCATTGTTCTCCTACACTGCGAATGGAAGAAAAAAAATAATGATGCAATTATTATGAAAATTCTCCAGATAAGCTCAAACCAGGCCGCTGAGTAAATTTTCATTGATTTACTGATTGAATGCTAAATTGGGGACTACCGACGCAGGCAGTCATCTATACCTCTCCGCAGTCTGCATAGTTATGCTTCGTGGTATCACATATTATTCTTTGAAATGCGATCTATATATACTGTAAACGGAAATAAGTTAGATCACTACGGTCTACAAATATCAGCAAAGAACTTCGTTGTTCCTCGCCTACTAACGTGTGGCAACTTAATTAAAAAAGAAATGAGACGGAGCTCTGTTTCTTTTTCAGCGCTCGACTGAAGGCACCAATACGGGTAAGCATTATATGCAATCAATCGATACAGTGATCAGACACGGCTTCGCAACTTTTTATGTGCATGCTTGAGTGGCTCTGTCCTTTTTTTTTGTCTCTTTAAAATGATGTGCTTTATTTTCATTACCTCTCCGAAGAGTTTGGCGATGTTTCCGCCGTGAGCGTGTGATGAATAATGTGAAATTACCTCCGCCATCGTACACCTCACCCCAAGGACTTTAAAATAACCATTTAACTAAACCACTCCTTTTTCACCACGTGTCCGTTTTTTTTTTCTATTTACTACTCTTTTTAGTAGCCCTGAAAGGGCCCTGAAGGTATACGTATCAGAATAGAATAAATATATAGCTATACATATTAATAATAAACATCATATTAGATTAAATAAGATAAAATTAAGGCAGGACATTCGAATCGCAAGCATGAACGCGCGACGCACCTCAATAAGGTCTCGCACGGCAAAGCGCCAGCGCAGATTTATCCGGTGATGGGTGAAGCGTAAAAAAGAAGAGCGAAGCCAGCTGCTGTGAATCGATTCAGAGTATAGGTGGGCCTAACACGCGCTGTCGTTTTTCCGGCATCTGCTACAGTGTACGTGACAAATGGGAATGTCGTTGGTAAGCGTACGCCGCAGTAACACATTTTTTCCGCATTAGAAGAGCGAAAGATGCGCTGTTGCAACAGCATGCTGAAAAAAACACATAGAAATGATACAGGCGAATATGCGACGCAAAAACTTGCATTGATTCAGCTTCTTGGCTTGCCCTGATTATCTCCTGGTTTGCACGTTTTTACTTATTTTTTTTGGCCACTGCCCTTCGACCTGAACAGCTGTCTCGGTCACTTTATTCGTTCGATTGTCATTTTATATTAACATTTTTTTACGGTGTGCGATAGTCGAACTTCTAAAATACAGATAGTTTGCTTCGAATTTTCAACCGAATGTCTAATATTGAAGTGCAGGAGCATTTCTTCACCGATAGCAGTTTGATTTTCACACGTTGGAAAATGTAATATTGTACAAGTATGGATCAGTAAGCCTTAAATAAGGCATGGTTCTGATCAGTAAGATCACAAGCCTGCGCAAAATCCATGGTCAGGATAACACAATGACTTTCTTTCCCTATTCGCAAAAGGCCTTGATGCAATGCGGAAAAAAAATATTTCAACGATAATGATAAATGCAGTCCTATTCAGAGAAAAAAAAAGGAAAACGAAATATCACACACTGCCATGTGAATATCACGTCCTGTAAAAATAAAACGTGATCTAAAGTATTTTACTGACAGGACGTTATACGGAGCCATTGTGTTGCTGTGTCGCTGCCGTTGAACATCGTCAAGCCTTGCCGACGAATGAGACAGCTAATGGTTTTGTAAGAACATCCGGATCCTCCATCTGCGCCGAACATTTTTATCGTTTCGAATATTCGAAATACATCGCAGGCTTTAAGCTTTCTGATCAAATAAGAATAATAAGCAAGCTATAATCGATTCTTATTCGAAATATTGCCCATCCACAATTTTTGTCAATCTGAGTTCTTTTCTGGTTTGTCGCTCTTTCTTTCGCCACTGTGTTAGTTCGTCGCGGTGTCGATTTAGAATAGAATATGCAAATGTACGCAATAGTCTCGTCTCTGAGATAAAAAAATTATGCTGCAAGTTTAGTTCGTCATATCTTGCCGTGAGATATGCTGCACAGTAAATAGCAACTGAGGCTCAGTGGAAAGCCGTTTACCTCGTTCTCTATCGTGATTGCTTATAGTGCATGACCCTCCAACGCACGTTCGGTGGTATCCACTTCGCTGCAAATAATCGCCCAGTGATCTGTGAAGCATACCTTTTCTGAACAGCCGTATCAGCTTTGAAAAACCACAATTGTCCGAGCAAAAGAATCGCTGCAACCTCGACTGCACGGAGTTCTCCCCTAAATTTATTGTTCGGCCTTTTTTTTACATTTCTAGTTGCCGCCTCTGACGTCACAGCTGGTATAACTAGCAAAGGATGTCATTCACTGGCTATAGTTTCTCAATAGCACCCGCAAAGAGATTGCATTGAGGAAACAACTTTTGCAAAATATAAGATGTCACCTAAATTTTAAAGCGTTTGGTACTACTTAGTGCGTAAAACGTACGCTTCCCCGCGAGTGGCAACTTCTTCGCAATCTGCCGTGACTGATTATTGGAACGGCCAGTATGGTTTCCCGCTTCGCTATTAGAACATCTAATTACTTATTGGAGAGCTCTGCAACGATTCTTATTACATGGGATGATAAAATGGCAATGAGAAGCTCAGTGCAAAGCCGTTAGTTATCTTGTTCACTTTCGTGATTGTTTAGTGCGCGTGTGTCCACAAATAACAAACTTATACTGTGTAGAGCCCTTCACTTTCGGGTGTTATTTTTAATCAGAATTCAGGCGGTTAAAAGCCAGGTGACCAGTTTTTTAAGCTCTAATTCGAGTACAAATCGGATTATTCAAAAGAAAGCTCAGTGATTTGTGCTTTTTCGGGTCACTTCCTGCGGCAAGCGACAATCTACATTATAAGAACGTTATTGCGAGCTATTTGGTTCGTTTTCGAGGAAGGTTGGAAATTGCGCAAAGTGACTAGGACAGGAGGAGGAGGAGGGCAAAAGGACTAGGACACGAGGAGGAGGAGGAAGCAAAAGGAATATGACAGGAGGAGGAGGAGGAGGAAGCAAAATGACTAGGACAGGAGGAGGAGGAGGAGGAGGAGGAGGAGGAGGAGGAGGAGGCAGGAGGAGGAGGAGGAGGAAGCAAAATGACTAGGACAGGAGGAGGAGGAGGAGGAGGAAGCAAAAGGACTAGGACGTGATGTCGTATTCGTTTCTTTACCCTCTGTCAAAGTCCTTTTGCGCAGTTCCTAACCTTCCCCGGCAGTCTACTAAAGCCACTAATTTTTGTGCTGGACATAAAATGCCCGGTTATTTTGCTCATTATTTCCGCAGTCTACAAATAGCTGGTTACACCAAAAAAACTTTACCGAATTCAATCGTTTTCCCCTAATATATTGCAAATATTTCGTCACGTATACGTTATCAATCTTCTACACAGCACTGTCGCGTCTATGAAAAACATGGCTTCCTTTTTCTGCATATAGTCGGCTTGCATGTTGCCGGCTTTGTTAACAAGCGTGGTGCTGAACAAGAGGAAAGAGTAAGAAAAATCAGTTATGGAAAGGATAGCCAAAGAATATTCCTCCCGACTGAGACAGGCTACCACAATCTTGCCCCTTGAACGCTGCCATTAGGTAACCTTCATGACTACATTTTACGAACAAGAAATGGCACGAAAAAAGAAAACGGGATGACTAAACACGCTTAGAAACAAAAACAAGCCGAAAAGGTGTAAAGCCTGTTATCCTGGATTTATCTTGCTGCCGTTATTTTTATTTTTTATTTTTGTTTGTTATAGAAGCTGTTGTCAGTAGTTTAGTCTGATGTGCTTCTCCCATGCTGCCGGGAATCGCTTTCTCACATAAGCCATTCGGTATGCCATAAATCATGCAGTATATTATGTTATTATTCTAACACCATATTGGTTTTCTACAACACCATCACGGTTATGTGGGCTTGCGTGGTTTCTGCTGTTGTCATAGTGTACATAATTTTTTTTTAATTTCCGGTTCTTGTGCCGCCGCTGTGGCTCAGTGGTTATGGCGCTCGGCTGCTGACCCGAAAGACGCGGGTTCGATCCCGGCCGCGGCGGTCGCATTTCGATGGAGGCGAAATTCTAGAGGCCTGAGTACAGTGCGATTGTCGGTGCACGTTAAAGAACCCCAGGTGGTCGAAATTTCCGGAGCCCTTCACTACGGCGTCCCTCATAGCCTGAGTCGCCTTGGGACGTTAAACCCCCCATAAACCATAACATCCGGTTCCTAATGAACTAGTTAAGCAAAGACGCATCCTCTGCTTTCTCAGGTGCCTTCGCGAAGTTTCCGCTTACAATATTATCAAGAACCCTATCCAACTCACCAAGTTCTCTGTTTTGATTAGCTAATTTAGAGCTTGATTTATAAAGTGGGCTTTTAGCGTGGTTTTCAAAGCAGTTAACATAAATCAGAATACGTAATTCTGAAACACTCTTTAATAAGGGCAAAGTTTGCTTAGTCGCCACTAGTCCGCAAAGCGCAACATCCGGAAATAACATCAATACCTCTTCGAACAAAAAAATGTACGTCTCTCCCTGCATATATTTCAGCCTTTCGTTTGTCAGATCGATCATGATTGTATTATCAATAAAGAAAAAATCATGGTTGCATTATTACAGTCGTGCAAATGCCACCAAAAACGGTTTCCAACGTTTTCAAACAAATGATAGCAAATGTATTCATTCAACTCAGGTGCGTCGGTTACGAAAGCTAGCTGTTACTTTTTTGAAATTTCAAAATTTTTAATTTAACTCTTTCTTATTTTGTCCCATGCCATTTATTATCGTTACTGAGTCATTTTTTTTTTGTTTCGTTGATGCTGGCTGCACTAGAAGCAAAGAAAATAAATATCGACATCGATCGCGTTGGCTGAGACCTGCAAGGCTTTAAAATCTGCGCACGTTGCCTAATCATTCTTGTTTTTTTTATATTTATAAATAAATAGACCACGCGGCTGGAAGGCAGGAGTATATGGAAAGTGTTTCGCAAGAAAAAAAAAGAAGGCAGCACAAGTGAGCAACAACACTGTTGTCATTTCTAGTTCCTGGTCACATATGATAACATGAAAAGTATACTGTAGCTGTGTGTATACTTAGGTAACTTAACTGCAAGCGTGGGTTGTTGGTCCGCTCATTTCGTAACAACAACACTTTAATAAGCGTTTTATTCTTCTGCGCAGATATCTTTATTTTTTTCCTTTGGATGGCAGGCAACCT
Organism: Amblyomma americanum; assembly: GCA_030143305.2. NCBI lineage: Eukaryota > Metazoa > Arthropoda > Arachnida > Ixodida > Ixodidae > Amblyomma > Amblyomma americanum. Next base: position 97,641 of record JARKHS020010908.1, on the reverse strand, counting down.
GCTCTCTTGCACCTGCGCTCCATATAGCGCACATAATTAACAGAAGACTGACTTCTACGAATTCTTTGTGTGGCTTTTTGTGCACCGAAACAAGGCGTAAAAACAGTACGAGCAAACTAGTTTCAGCTCACATTGTGCGGGACATAAAAATTACTCGACAATCGTATTGGGTTTTGACATTGAAATATTACTAAAACAAATGCGTGCTTCACACGATTTTACTGTTTTAATCAGTTTATTGCACAGTTTGCGTACGCAATGAGCGACGCTCGGCATCTGGGGAAAAATTATGGGGCAGGCAGGGGTGTCGCTGCTGGAATGCTCGGTTTGAATATTTGGTCATTAATTATTTTCGAATATGCAAAGAAGCGTAGCGCCATCTTCAGTCTCGCTCTCCTTACTCGGCGCGGTTGTTCAGCGGCATTCGGCTGCTGATCCAAAGGTCGCGGGCTCGATTCCAGCCTCGGCGGCCGCATTTAAATGGAGGCGCAATGCAAAAACGCCCGTGTGCTGTGCGATGTCAGCTTACGTTAGAGAGCCCCAGGTGGTGTAAACTGATCCGGAGCCCTCCACTATGGCATCCCTCATAGCCCGTGTGTTGCTTCTGGACGTTAAACCCAACATTAGAGAAATAATTTGCTTTACTAACGTAAGATCTATTTTGGAGTACGCCTGTACGGTTTGAGACCCGAATACTAAACTTCTTTCCGACATGCTTGAAAGGATACAAAACCGTGCAGGTCGATTTGTCTGCAATAATTATAACTTCACGTCTAGCGTTACATTACTTAGGGATGGGTTGGAATGGGAGCTATTAAGCAGGCGCAGAAAAAAATTTGCGGTTAGAAATGCTGTACAGAATGTATTTCGGAACAGTTAGAGTAGACAGAGAAGCTTACTTTTTGCCTCCTCATTTTGTGTCTAAGTGGTGCGATCACCAACTCAAAATAAGAGAATTTAATTGTCGGACCGATGTCTTTCGTCATTCATTTTCTCCACACACTGTCAGTGAATGGAACCGACTTCCACAGAAAATTGCTGAATGTCACAGTGAAACATTGTTTCGGGCTTTGTTGTCAGATGTGTAGCGGCTTGCGGGGTGCCTTCGTTTAATTTGCTCCTTCATTCCTTTCAGTTTTTTTCTTGTTTGTTATTGTGGCGCCATTCTGGTCTTTTCTCGTCTTTTTTTTTCTTTTTCACACAACGGCCTCTCGCAAACAATATGTATTTTCCCCCTGCAATAATGCCTTCGGGCGCTGCAGGTATTTTAAATAAATAAATAAATGCATTTCGCTCTCTCTCCTTTTTTTTTTGTTCGGGAAACCATAAGCGCCCCACATCCATACTGCAATCTTTGCAATTAACAGACGCAACCTTGTAAGTAAACAAGGCACGTAAAAATACCATTCGAGAAAAAGAACAAAAACTTGCCGCTTGGTCAGTGGGTGAGTGAAGAAACTTTTACCCACTTAACTTCAATGGCTTCACAAGGAGCCATTTTTGAGTGTGACTTCAGCCTATAGAATGTTGAGTTGTGTCCCTATTGTCCCGTCATCTGGCTGACTCGCACCCTGTGGGACGCGAGGATGCTATGGACTCATATTGGAATAGCAATAAGCATCGTATCGCAATAAGGCTTTCGAGCAGCCCAGTAGATCGCACTACGTGAGCACCGACCGCGGTATTTTTATATATATATATATATATATATATATATATATATATATATATATATATATATATATATATATATATATATATATATATACTGCAGGCCCTTTTTACGGCCCAAGCAGGCGCGGTAACAATAAAGTGTACAAAATCTAAACAGACATCACGGTCACATGGGAAACAGCATGGTAAGAATATACTGGTATGTGTGGAGCAATGCTAAAGGTCAAAATAAAAAAGAGAATGAAACAGATCAATATCAAAGGCACTAAACAAATCACTTTAAATCTCTTAAATTTTTTATGCACTCAACCAAAGTGTGAATAGTGCAACAGTTTATACTATTACCGTCGTACTATTAGGGACAGTACTATAATAGTACTGTTGTACTATTGGGGACAGTGTGTGCACCGTTTAAGCCTCTTAAACTACGACTTTACTTATTTTGTCTCTTTTCTCTCTTATATATGTTAGTTTCTTTTCCCCTCTTATATCTAGTTCGTCCATTTCACAATATGCCAAAGGACCCCGGTTATAAAAAGAGGTTTTGTAGTCATTAATGCATATTAACATATATAAGTGGTTAGTTTTGCCGGTGCAGTACTATTGCCTCCAAAATGCTGGAATAATTTTCTTTAAGATGCCCTTCCATTCATTTTTTTTAACATTTTGATATCGCAGACAGCTGCGTCTTAAAAACTCCATGTTGTGCTGTAACAAGACTATGCCTAAACCGGCCCTTACAATTTAGTTGCCTGTGTCTGATTATCAAGGATCTATAATGCACAATATAAAACGTTCATCTTTCAACATTTTTTGCTGACAGTTCCAGTTTTTATGTGGCCGGTGGTATTTCCAGGTCCGGATACCTTCCTTTACGCCTGCGTCAGTAAAAAAGATTCCACAAACATTGTTGCCTCTCCTCCAGATTACGGATAACTACGAAGAAAAGAATCCTCGATAAAGGAAAAGGCAGCGCTACCTCAGGCTCACAATCGAACGTACGATGTAATTATCTTCGTTACCGACCGTGCCACGGCAGCAACGTGCAAAGAGGCAATAGCTTCAAACACACCGACCCTCGCAGCCATGTTTGTGACGCTTTTAGCGAAGCACGGATTTTCTTTTCCCACCAGATTCAAATAGTGTAGATACTGTTATCTACTGTGGCGCCAATGTGTGCAGCCATACGCGATGTAGGGAGAAACTCTGACACCAAGCCTACCACGGCGGCTCCAGACAGACAGGACGACCAGACAACAATGAAAGGCGTGTGAGAGCGCAGTAGTGTTGACAGGACGGTTTCTGCTGTAATAATCAATTTTGTTCTGGATGTCTCGCTTGCTCTGTTCTCTCACAGGCACGACAAATAACTTAGTATTCAGCACCATCTCCAGTTAATGGCGACCTCAGTGAGACCATTGGCACACTTCGCTGTATTTTCCTCGTACCCGTCTCGTGACAACTATTACGTCGTGGCCTCTAAATTCAAACAAGACGCAGTCGTTGAGCGTCATTAATAAAGTGAGATATTTATCTCTCGCGCAGAAAACAGGTCGCCCCGCTGATCGCATTACAGAACAAAAGCAAGACCATGAAGTTCGCAAGAACAAAAAATAAAAAAATAAACTGGGCTAAGAGGGAGACCCGGTTGCTCGCATACTTCAATTTCAATATGAAACAAACGGCCGTCTGCTGCAGCTATACTGTGATGAATGGCGACTGCTTGAGAATCAATGCCGATTCTATGTATAAGCGATGAGTGCTCTCGTTCCTGATCACTCCGGAGCACTCGGGGCGCGCTGGGCCGGTATCCAGAAAATCCAGTTTCATAATAGTGCACTGTGCAGAAACGGAGATCTCGCTGCTTATCGGCGCCGGACGACCTTAGAGCTTTGACAACTCGTATGCATCTTCGAAGTGAAAGCTCGCGGTGCTCAGGGCCAGGCGTGTCGACCTGTTTCTATTTGCCTTCGCTGTATGAAATGCGCCAGGCTCAGTGCGGAATTTGCTTTGGTTCGAAGAGACCAAAGCAGTTGGCGTTTAGAGGCAAGTATTCGTAATTACAATGTTGTGACTTTTTTTTGTTTACTCACAAAATTTCAAAACTGTGATGACATCAAATATTTTTTTCTCCAGCTCGTTATAAATCATATCGAGAATCGTTGAATCCATTCAGTAGGTTCGTTTTTTTTTTTCTCGTGCATATCCATAGCATGGCTGTGACGCCTATACGGAAAGGCTGAAACCCGCTGAGTTTTTACAGACGCACAAAGCGAAAAGACAGATCAAAGAGGTTCTCGCGCTTTGATGTGCAGGTTCAACACTTTGAGTCATCTTTAATAATGGCGCCATATTGCAGTCAAAGCAGCGTGCCATTTTTGTCAGCATTCTTAGTTGTCGCTCTGGGTATTGCTTTTCGTAGTAAATTAAAGGTACCATGCTCAACGAGCTTATGACAGCGTCACAACTGAGATACAGGCGATTTCGACATTTTTTTCCGAGAATCCGCTCAACCTCGACGATGACATGAAATTAAAATTTCCAAACGCAGTGACACCTTATCCACTCACCCCGAACCATGAAGTATCGCCCTTTGGCCTGGGTCTATTCCTTCCCGCCCGCTGGTCGCAATTGACAGGGACGACGACAGCAACGGTCCGTCCCAAACACCAGCACAACCGAACTCTCTCAGCGGCAAACGTCGTCAGAAGAAATAACGGTCAGACCCGGGAGGCGCAGCACGTCAACGTGTCAGAGACGACGGGGGCTGCGGCGTCATCGTCTTCCAGGCACACGCGTGAGCGCGCGGCGCGGCCCGCAGACGAGGCACAAAAACACTCACAAACGCACATACACACACTCGTCAATTCCGAAACGTCGAACGGCTCAGGGACAGCACCGCCAGCGCCGCCGCTCCTCGAATTCCAGGCAGACAGGTAACCTGCCCCCTCGGCGGGCCGTCGGTTTTCGTTTCATCGCGGCACCTCTCTACACGTCTGGAAGGAACCCCCGGCGATCTGTGACACGCTGAAGAAGCAGCAGCAGCAGCAACAGCAAGGGCTGCTCAATATCAGCGGAGGACTACTTCGCAGGCAGGACAAGCCCCGTGAAGACGTGCACTCTCAACAGCTGTAAAGAAGCAGACACAGTCGTCCAACGACAGCTTCTGGACCAGGGCGAAACAAGTCCGCTGACGTGAAGGAGAAGGAGCCGTAGAGTTGTCGAGCGCGGCGACAAACAAGCACGATGCGCGAAGACGGCAACGAGTTGGCAAAGAGCGCCGAAACTTCTCGGGCCCGAGAGCAGGCGTCGGCACAGCCAGTCCGGCTACTCGAGGAAAAATAGCGCTGTGGTGGTAGCGGCGATGGTGGCGGTGGTGGGACCCCCCGTTCCCTCATTCATAGCGGCCGCCCTCTCCCCGCGACGCGGCTGATCAATCAGCGCTCGCCCGGCCGCTGACGTCGCGCCTCGCGTCACTCCTCATTGGCCAGGACGCGCGAAGGTGCGTGTGCCGGCAGCGGGCCGACGCGCGTGGCGTGGTTTTAACGGGCAACCTTGTGTTGGGTTGTTGCGGGTGTGCCAGAAAGTTTTGTTTTCTTCAACTGGATTGGCGAGTTCACTGGGTTTTTTTTTTTGTTTCTTGCATTTCAGAATCAAAACGTTTACTTAGGTCTATTCCACGTGTTTTTTTTTTTAGCTGTATCTACAATACCTTGGAGGAGACTGTGTTCACTCTTGTCAGTATTGAAAAAAAAAACATATATCAGAAAGGGTCACAAACGTAGCGGAAGCTGTCATTGAGCTTTGTCAATGCCTGTGCATTGAGAAACTAACTGCTGTTTATATATAACCTATTAAAATCAGGACGTCCGAAAGCGTTCGCAGAATGCAATTTACGCTAAGATGTTCAACCCTTCCCCTCCTCCTTTCCCAATGTCCATTTCGTTCTACTGAATAAATTTTACACGTAGGTGCCAAGTGTCGGCTTTTCTTTGACTTCGGGTTGGGTAAAAAAGATGCGAAAAAATTGCGCCCCCTACAGAGGTTGCTACACCTCGATCACCTGTCGTTCTCTCCCTGGAGGAACTAAAAGTCAGATATAGGAATTTTTAAGAAAAAGAAAACGGTCTTTCTTTTTCGTCTTTAGCTTTGTGTTACCCAGCTTAACTTAAGTTTCGCTGCTCACTAAGTGCTGAAGCTCCTGATAAACAGTTCTTGCCAAAACGGGTTTTGATTCAATGCATGTTTACGTGCCAAAGATGCAAGTAGGGTGCAAGACACGCCGCAGCGGAGGGCACCGGCTTAATTTACACCATTCGATTTCTCTGACGCCCACCAAAATCTATCTACACATGTATTTCTATTCTTCGCCTCCAGTAAAACGCTATCCCAGCGGCCGGCTTTCAAACTAACGGACTGCTTAGTACAACACCATTATAGGACCTCAAACACCTCGGAGGGTACTAAGACAAGGTTGTTCCTCTCAACGCGAAGAACAGATGTTCTTTACTTTTTTTTTACTTAACGTAGGAATGTCGCATCATTCCCAGAAGATTTGAGAACACTTTGTTGTGCAGTGTAAAGGCGCCGAACGAGACAAGTGCGCGATTGTCAGTCATATTATTACTTTCAGCTGCTACAAGAAGTTAGCGTATTCAACTGCAAAAAAGTTGGGTGACAACTGTTGAGCAAGTAAGACAATCGCTATACAAGACAGGACTGGCGCACACGTCGTGGTTAACATTAGCCCTTCTATAAATTATCGGCAACAATCATTCAACGTAAGAAAAACGTGTAAAGGGTTGTATTAGCGCAACAGTAGCCATTGAATTCGACATCCGTTGACTTGCCCGGCAACTCACCTGGTGAACTGCAAACAGGATAAAAGAAAAGAAAAATAGATGTGAAATGAGTCCACATCTTATGCTTCTGTTTATTTCTTACCCCTTCCCCATCGAATGGCAATGGGCCCATCTTGTCCTTAACTTCATTTTTCATTTATTAATTTATTTTTAAGTGCGTTCAAATAATGTGTGTTTCAGGCGTCTCCGGATCACACCTCTGGAAGCTTATGTCGTCTTGCACCCCGGAGAAATGAATGTTGAAAAAGTATTGTTTCCAGATAACAATATAGCGACAGTCGAGATCATTTTATGGGTCTGTGTCGTTGGTTGTAGTAACCCGCCAGCAAAAAGAATAGGGCCTCTAGTTCTGAGCTGCACTTGCGTTCACAATACAGCGCTGTTGTATGTTGCTATTGCGGAGCAATTTCACTTCTAAATAATTACGTTCAGGGCAACAAGCAATAGCAGCGTTGGCGGTCGCGGAGAAAATACTCTCGAAGCTGAGACGGCAGGTCTCCTGCTTTCACTGCAAAACGGTGTGTTGTGTATCTCACGCTTGGTTCTCGTATATGTTTTTGAGCACATTTGTTTTTCTTTTCTTTTACTATGCAGCATTATTTATCGCGAGAAACGGAGGCAATAAAAGATGGAAATGCTGAAGTAATTTCACTCAGCTGTACTACAAGGAAACTAATTCTGCATAGGTTATTCTTTCTAAGTACACTCGTCTTCTGGTATAAATATAGCAGAAATCATTTCTTAATCGAGTTCCAAAACCCGCCGCCTCCTGCTCGTCATCTAAAGTTTTTCGGCACTCTGCGTCGTCCCGAGCACCTACTTACCAGTTAATTACGGCATAAACTGCAGCAAAAGCAGCTTTCTTGCCGGGATATTGTATACCAACCGCTTCTGCAGTCTTTGTCAAATGCTTTTAGAGCTTCGCCGCGTCGGATGGCAGCCGTTGCTCGCTCGCTGGCTGGCTGCTGGCATTTATGCATCTGCTCATTTGTTTACACAGCCCCTGACAGCACACGCCTATCAGGAGCGTACAGGCGAGGCCGGATGATTTAGGCTGGCTTCGTGAGCGTCATCTGACAGCGACCGCTGGCGTTATCTTATTGGCCCGAAGGCGCTCAAAGCGAACCGCCGCCGCCGCCGCTGCTGCCTCAGCTCTCTCTCTCTCGCTCCCTTCCTATCCTTTCCCTCTGCGGTGCGTTCCTCCGATGGGGCCTCTCTCCTAAGTTCGCGGCCAAATTAGCGTTCACTCGCCTTTAGTGCGCGACGAAGCGCTTGCGCAGGCCGTCTCAGAACTCAGGTCTATATATATATATATATATATATATATATATATATATATATATATATATATATATATATATATATATATATATATATATATATATATATATATATATATATATATATATATATATATATATATATATATATATATATATATATATATATATATATATTAAGGAAGACAACAGTCACCGAAACCAAGGTGCATAGGGGAATGTTTCTATTTTTTTAAATATCTAGTGCCAATCAATTAGTTTCTTTTTTTTTTAAAGAAAATTACTTATAAAGCAGCAGAAAAAACAACCATGCCGCCGGTGGGATCCGAACCCACGACCTCCGAATATCGCGTCCGGTGCTCTTACCAACTGAGCTACGGCGACGGCTGTCCAATCTGCTGCTTTCGTGGGTATTTACGTTTTGCGTGTAAGCGAACCTTGAGAGTGTTCACCAGCGCCACCCTCGTCCATAGCGGTGGACGTAGCACGTCCTGTAATACCGCTAGTGTATATATATATATATATATATATAATATATATATATATATATATATATATGAAGCTAAAATTTGGTGCTTAGGGAGGTTTCGGTACTAGGAAGTATGCTTGAATGAACTTTCATCGAAGCATAAGTATTTTTTTTTGCTATGTTACCTCGATATGATGTAACTTTTCCAGCAGTTCGTTGTAGTTGAATGGCTAGACAGGGGTGTTGATAGCGTATAAGAATCCGGGAACGAGCCAGCGATATACCGTGAAACGACACGCTCATGTGTGGTATATGTGCATTTCAACGCAAGGCGTAAGTAAAAAAAAAATAAAAAGCTGTCAATAAAATGCTGGTACACTCCAACTCTATCACTCATAATATTGAGGGGAAGAAAAGTCTTTGGTTTCGTTCATTTCTTAAATTGCGGCTTTTGTGCCGTGGCCTCAGTCTAGTACCTCGTCGGCTCGCCATATATTCGCTTCTCGTGCTCTCGTAGACTCTAGACACAAATACGCCTACATGGGTGTAAAAATGGAGTAAGCTGTCGTTTAGCAGCCACCCTATAGAGGACAGCTTACTCCCTTCTTCTTAGAGTGTGCCTGCATTTATGCATGCATGAAAACCCTCTGACGTAGACGTTCGCGTGGTCGGAACACCTGCTGTTTCAAGGAGGGCGCTGAGACCTCTAGCGTAACCGCTCGAACCGGTCAATCGCACATCTCACTGCAGCCGGTCTAAATGGATATGTGCTGTCTATAGGGCCAAGCGCGTTTTCCCAGCAGTTGATGTGCGAGGGGCTATGGCTAGAGTAAACAGCGGTGGGGGAAGGGCAAGGGATGAAGGGGGAAAGAGGGGAGGGGTCGCTGTGGAGTGGCTCGCTATATCATTGTCACTTCCTTGCACCGGCGAAAGGCGAAAATTCTACAAGCCTTTTTCGCACCAAACTCAACCAGCCGGGTTATATCCACAGTAGGGCAAACGCCTCTCCCATTTACTTTAATTGCCATCTTTTAAACAATAATTTAAATAGAAAGAATGCCTGAAAGACGGCTGCCCCAATTCTCGAGTCAAGTTGCTATAGTAAACATGAATTGGAGTTTTCGGTAAGACCATAAAACGTAGGTCGAATTCATTTCCTTGAAATAAAACCGGGAAATGGCAGCATTATTGCGATATACGCCACAGCGTGCTGTCTATTGAGTTCGAGTTACGATCGCGGTCATAAGAGACAAGTAACGCAGCGTAGAACCGTGGAGTGCGCTGAGATAACGGGATAAGCAGTCAAGTTGTACATTTTTGAGGCACAGATCTGCTATTTTAGACGCACATCCGGTGCAGACTGATAGGTTCTACCACTTCGTCAAGCGTTCAAACACTGTCATTAGAGCCGTTACTCGGTTAAAGAGCTTGACAACGTTCGCAACCGTGACAAGCGATCGTTAACCCGAAACCACGAGCAAGCCTCACAGAAAACTGCTAGGATCTCACTTGCGCGTTGGTTTAACCGCACTTTCATCACGGCCGTTACCATGCGGACGTCATAATGGATCTCTGGCTCCTGGATTCCTGCTGCTGTCACTATTTTATTATTTCCGATTCGAAATTTTCTTTTGTGCAGCGTTTGCTGCTTTCATAATTCCTAACGTCAGGGAAGGAGTCAGCACTGCGTCTCAAGAACAAAATACACTTGCATGTATCACAAGCAGATAAAGCTACTCCAACGTGAAGGCAACTAAGCAAGAAATTCTGGCTCTATATTTGCATACGTGAGGCAAGTGTACAGTCGCGCCTTTTTAATATCCCCCTATTCATATCGACGACCCGAATTATGAACAGTCTTTCTAGGGACCAAATGTTTTCAATGTATTTAAGCATTATTAAATGGAAACTCGCTGTCTGGACAATGGACAGCGCGAAAATGCACAGAGCTTATTGGGAACCATGTACATTTGTCGCGTTAATACTAACAGCGATTAGAAAAAATATCGATTGCCCCCAACCAGATGTTTCCATTCCTGTGTTGTGAGTGCAAGACATCAACGAAAGACTGTGAATGAAGGTCCGAATGATTTAGTGCCGGCCTTTCTTCTTGTTATTTAATGCTTTACATGGCCACGATGCCCGGTGAACACGCTTTGTCATTTGTCGCATTGCATGAATGGCTATGAAGAAAATACTCTCCAGCTTGTGCTGCGTTGAAAGCTGCATTCAGCAGCTGTTACCCGACCGAGTGCAGATACGTATACTAGCAGTTTGTGGGAAATGAACAGTCGTATTAGCACATACGTCATCCTGCCAACTGCATGTGTGTGTGTTTTTTTAGATGATAGCGAGGAAGCAGTTTAAATGAAGTTTAGCAGATACTATTCACAGCAGCGCTTGTTCGTAAGTGTGTCAGTGTGCTCTTTTTAACTGATTTGGCCTTCACCATTCTCTGTGTCAAAAGGCAGTTTAAGCAGCGTTGAGTTGGGCAAACAGTGCACACGCTCTGTCATTTCAGGCATACAGAACACACACTTAGCGACCACTTATTTCAGGCATTAATCTGTTTCGATCTTAATGTATGGAGTGGTACTCTCACTTTTCTATCTGCGCGCTTCATTTTTATTTGTTCGGCTTCCGGTGTGAACAAATGCTTCCATTAAGAACATAGGAAAGGAGCACCGTTTGAAGGGACGTCCGACTTGAGCAAATGGTGCGGCGCAGCGGATATATTGATTAGGTTTGGTTTATGGTTCACGGCGGTTTAACGTCCCAAAGCGACTCAGGCTATGAGGGACGTCGTAGTGGAGCGGCTCTGGAAATTTCGAACACCTGGTGTTCCTTAACGTGCACTGACATCGCACCTCTGCGGTCGAATTTCAATGGAGGTGAAATTCTAGAAGCCCGTGCACTGTGCGATCTCAGTGCACGTTGAAGAACCCGAGGTGGTCGAAATTTCCGGAGCCCTTCACTATGGCGTCCCTCATAACTTTAGACACTTTGGGACGTTAAACCCTCATAAACCAAACGTGATTTCCGCCGCTTCGCGCGCTTGGCGCTACAGGATGTTATTCAATATTTTTACCGACATCCAGCATTTTTGCCCGTGGCGATATATGAAAAAAAAAGGAAGGCATTTTCGAGCAATCGTTACCTAGAAGCGACGGGCTGTACTCGAACTTTCCAAAATTGGCACGTCCTGCAGGCGCGCTATGCTTTCCCACGAAGTTTTATGCACTGCACTTATATAGACTGCAGGAATTTGACAAATTCGACGACCTCCGAGTGACTATGACCTACGACGCTGGGAAGGCTTCATATACGCCTTACATTCGCCTCTATACATACCACACAACCTCGAAACTCGCCTCTACCCGCCTTCGACCAGAGCTTCCCACTCCTCTCAAAGAGCTTGACATAACCGCCGCCATCTTTGTGCAACACCTATGACTGCCAACAGGTCCCGTCATAAAAGGGAAGAATTCTCAGTCCTCTTCAGCACCTCAGCATACCATATCCCATAAGTATAGGCGAACTCACTCATGAGTGGACTCACCCGGGCTCACTCACACTCATTTCCGATCATGATCTGAGTCGTGATCACGTGAGTCCGGACTCACATTCAGATCATGATCGGAGTCGTGATTCCGGACTAAGGTTCAGATTATGATCTGAGTCGTGAGTGAATGCGGACTCACATTCACATCATGATCTGAGTCGTGAGTCCGAACTCATATTCAGATCGTGACCTGCGTCATGAGTCCGGGCTCACATTCAGATCATGATCTGAGTCATTGTGAGTCCGGGCCCACATTCAGATCATGATCTTAGTCGTGAGTCTGGACTCATGTTCAGATCGCAGTCCGAGTCTTGAGTCCGGACTTATGTTCAGATCGCAATCTGAGTCACGAGTCCGGGTTCAGAATAAGATCATGATCTGAGTCTTGGTGAGTCCAGGGTCACATTCAGATCATTATCAGTCGTGGTCAGTCCTGCCGATATTCCTGTGCACTCGTAATACTTATTAAGATTATAATCCAGATGATGATGCAAAGCAAATTCATTGTTTCCTGATATGTAACTGCTGTGGCTCATGCACTCTAGGTTATTAAAACACGAGAAATGTTTATTGGCCGCCGCGCTTGGACTCGGTAGATATTACCTGTGTCTGGCTGTAACGTGCTTGCTGTAGTTCTTCTTTTGCAGTTTCCTAATTAGTCGCAAAACGCATGCAGCGGCCTCAGATCTTTGCGTCCCTTGAGGGGCAGCTACAGGCTTCTAGGCCTCTCATGCAGGCCTCCCTACAGGCAAGCTGCAGTTAAGAGCTCATCGCATCGCAGTGTTAGCATTTTGTTGCATTTTAACTTTAAGTAAGTCATTAGGTCTGAAAGTTACCCAGTTTTGTTACCCATATATCACCATATTTCTGACCTCTAATTCTTTCTTTTTTTATGCATACAATGTCCTAAAACATATTCCGTCTGGACGGACGGTAAGAAGGCTAGACATTATCTGGAAGAAAGGAATTCATACATGCGAATGTCGAAACTAAATGTAGATTTATATTTTGTTTAATTATTCTGCGCCATACCGTAGTAATGAACACGCGAAAATTAGCCTTACATTTACAGCGCGGCACGAAATCGGCCTGACGCTGAACCAAACGGAGAAAGACGACATGAAGACAAGCACGGGCAAATATTTCTTGCGCCCCAGTTATTCGCTCACTTCACCAGTTCCTCAGTGACTGATGTATCTTTAAATTTTCGTGCTAGGGCGTAAAGTGGCCGAAAGAAGGAAAGCGATGATGTGAAAGGTGCGGGACGGTCGATGGCAGGTTTTTTTTCTTCTGGTTAGGGATGGTTTGAACGTGCCAAGATTCGAGTAAAACCTTTTTTGGTAATTTGCTACGGTCCCGAGGATATGATACTTTCGTCAAAGTTGATTCTATGATCTGAGTCCTCGGAATGTTCGGCTATCCGATTGTGCTCACTTGTGAATAATAATAATAATAATAATTGGTTTTTGGAAGGAAAGGAAATGGCGAAGTATCTGTCTCATATATCGTTGGACACCTGAACCGCGCCGTAAGGGAAGGGTAAAGGAGGGAGTGAAAGAAGAAAGGAAGAGAGAGGTGCCGTAGTGGAGGGCTCCGGAATAATTTCGACCACCTGGGGATCTTTAACGTGCACTGGCATCGCACAGCACACGGGCGCCTTAGCGTTTTTCCTCCATAAAAACGCAGCCGCCGCGGTCGGGTTCGAACCCGGGAACTCCGGATCAGTAGTCGAGCGCCCTAACCACTGAGCCACCGCGGCGGGGCACTTGTGAAGTCGCGAACGTCGTTTTTGTGTTCCCGCATGGACAAGTTGCAGAACCTTGAGCGCGCTCCAAATGAAAACCCTCGTTCGCAGATGAAATGTTCACTGTCTTGTTCGAAAAGAAAGAGGGGGGGAGGGGGAGGGGGGCGCTTCTTTAGCTGTATGAAAGGGAAGTTGTTGAAAGTACACAGGAGACAAGCCCAGAAATATTTCCAGTGAATATCACTTTACGGGGTGCAGTAACATTCAACACACGTACCGCGCCTTGTGAGAGAGATCACAGCATTGTCGCGTGGAGCCCTGGCGGCGTCGCTGTTCATGTCACCCTGAGCACGCCGTGGTGCCTTGCTTGTTACACGCCCCCAGGAAATGGTGATGGACTGTTTCGCTGAAGGAAGACTGCAATAAACGTGTCTTTTGAAGCTAGAGCGTTACTTGGCTTGTGCGAAAACCGAGCCGTAGCCAGAAAGCCGTGGCAGGCACACGTGGCAGAGACGCCGCACGCGAGTGACGTCATCACCATTATTGCGACTTTCTCCTTCCGAGAAGGGCAAGACGACTTGCGCGATGAATGGAAATAGGCCTGGAGGCGCCCTTTCTCCTGCCTGGGGTACAATACCCCCTCACTCAGATAACAAAACAGACCAAGCTCAAGCAAAGTTCCCCTGAGGGTGTTGGCTCAAGATGGGAGCGGCTGAACCCCTCCGCCGCATGGGCGAGGTACCACTGTCCTGCATGGCTTGATGTTCATGTAAACAGTGGCGTGTCGCTTCCGCAAGATACACTAGGAAACACGATGCGCTCCTGTCGTATTCATGTAAGCATGGCTAGAGTTTACACAAAAGGGAAAGTACGCGCTGCTGCGGTGATTTGGCCTTCAGTTGAATCGCTCGCGTCTATAGTATACACCACCAGGCGGGACAGCAAAGCGTGGCCGGAGGCAGCAGTTCATTGCCGATTAAGTACGCGACCAACGCAGCGAAACAACGTTCACCTCCAATCAACACCAGGGTCCCCGATAAAAACTCGGAGACAAGCAGTGCTCTCGCATTTACGCATCATAAGAATTGCTCAGGTGCCCGCATAATTCTTGTGAACTAGGGGGCCTGTTTTCGGAGGCGAGCCTCGCCTCTCTCCTACCTGCAGATGTGTGCGAGCCATACCGCTGCACAAGCGTTTGTGTGTCCGTGGTGAATCGGTGAAGCTTGGACCCAAGGTGTTTGGTGGGCTGATCACACCCAAGAAAACACATTACTTGCTCACGTCTATGAAGTGCGGATAAGAAAGAAAACGGCAGAGGACGCAACCCTGACAATGAGACTAAATAGTTTACTCCAGATGAAATCCGTTATGGCATTAATGGAGAATGGTCGCAGAGGAGGAAAGCTGTATAATAGGAAAATTAGTTTTTAACAACTGTGTATAGCAGTAACGCAAATAACAGTAACGTAGCAGTTCTAAAATCCTTACGGGAGGCTCACTCTGCTCTTGAGAGGGGCGTAATATATGGTTAAAACACAGAAACATACCGATTTAACGACTTGATAATAGGATTAATTCTGGAGAAAAGGTAGCACAGCATAGTAACAAAAAGAAAATAAAGGCAAAAATATTGAAACACCAAAAGCCGTGTTTATGTATGTTCTAAAAGTTTCCCGATATCTTCAGTGAATTCCGGAGCACAAAATCATAAAAAGTAGAAGTGCAGGTGCCATAGTTGTCACATGTAAATGTTCGTTCAAGCGCGTAACATTGGCCGTTGGGTGTAGAGCAGATTTATCTGCCCGATGAGTGAGCTTATAGGAGTCGTAAGTCAAGGAGTGACTGGCTGAGTCATGAGTTGAAATGGGCGAGTGAGCCCGAATGAGTGAGCGCGATGAGTCGTGAATCAAGATGAGTTGTGAGACGATATGAATGAGCCCAGGTGAGTCGTGAGTCGATATGAGTGAGTTCACATGAGTCGTGAGTCGAAATGAGTGAGCCCAGATGAGTCGTGAGTCGAAATGAGGGAGGCCAGGTGAGTCGTGAGTCCAAATGAGTGAGTGAGCCCAAATGAGTCGTGAGTCGAAATGAGTGAGTGAGCCTAGATGAGTCGTGAGTCTGAGTGAGACGTGAATCGCTATGAGCGGTTGACCCCGGATGAGTGGTGAGTATGAGTGAGCCCAAGTGAGTTTTGATCATAAATGAGTTTGGGTTCATGAGTTCGAGTGAGCCCAGGCCTCTGTGAGTATGGGTTTGAGTGAGCTCGTAGGCTGACCAAACTTTTTTGAGTGAGCCTGAATGAGCACTCGTGATTTTGCCATATCCGCAGTATCAGAGTATGCCATATCCGCAGTATTGGTGCTCTAGAAGCACCCCAGTGCTTGGGTGCTTCTGGCACACTCCAGCTTTTCAACATCCCAGCAATACTGCAGCACCCAAGCGATTCACCCCAATGCTGGGGCGAATTGTTACCAGAACAAAGGACTTTGTTTTGTTACGATAACAAAGAACTTAAATGAACTTTGTTAATTGGATCGTATCCTCGATTTCATTTTCTGACGGAATTTTCCTATTAGCAAGACCAAACGACAATGCAACCTTTTTCGCCTTGGAGTCCTTCATTTTTACGGCGCAGAAGGGATGTACTGTATACGACGCCCGGATAACAGTCTCAGCTTCTTTTTTTTTTCTAATCTGCGCTACAGTTTCGCTGCCAGCTTTATAACGCTTCCTGGTCGACCAAAAAGCAAAGCACGATGCGATGTTAACGGGGCCGCCACAACCGCATGATGCCTGGAACAGCACGTACCTTCCTCCTGGTGGTAAGAAGGGGGATGGGGATAGACCCACGGCCATCTTCCCTACATGGGCAGCAGCTGCTAATTACGCGTCGCGACACTAAAGAAGCCATTTCTCAGGAGCGTCCGCACCCACCTTAAGACGGCGCACCGCCTTTATACCACCCCCTCTCCCTTATAGGGCGCCAAGCTTCGAGATGAAACACTCCCTATGCACAGTGCATTGCGTCCAGCGTTCGTCATTAGGCCTATTAGAGACGCACGGAGATAACTGAGTTTTCTGTGTCCGCCGACACACAAACACGCACACACTCACGAATACACACACGCACATACCCGCGCATACGAGTACGCACACACACCGATGAGCGGCGCAGCATTCAGCCGCCTTCGTAAAGCCTCCGCCTCGGCCGTCTCCAGCGCCCTCTCTCTGTTCATCTCTTCTGTCTCGGACGCGCGGCGGCCGCTAATGGAAGTCCCGTCCAACACCTGCGCGTGTGCCGCAACCTCCCCCCCCCCCCATACGTGTCGGGGGCCGGCGGCGCGGTGCTCTCCCAAAGGCGGCGCCAATTGGGCCACAGGTGAAACACAAAGGCTCGCCATTGTGGGCCCCGCCACGCAGGGCACACTCGAGTGCGGACACTCGGCGGCGGACAGCTTTGCACGGCGGCGGCTGCGGCGAGCTCAGTCTTTTCGTAGAGCGCCTTTTAAAGGCGGTGCCGCCCTGTGGAGTGCGCATACACTTGAGCCGCGGCTTAGCAGCGCGGTATGTGTGTGTATACGATGGAGACCTTATCTGCGCGCGCAGAACGTCTAACGGAGTTGCACGAAGGTGTACCGGAGATAGCAAAGGTCCACGTCCGCTCTGCCAGGGCTCTTCAGCTATGTACCTATACATGGGTGTACATCTTTGCGGTTGTAGCTGTTGAGAGTACCCTGTGTGTTTCTGTAAGAGACTGCGTATAACAGAACATTGCTTTTATTCTGTTTTTCTTAGACAAAAGCAGTTGGACTTGACCACCATCTGAGAACGAACTACGTGCGGGACCTTCGGAAACACGTTGCTGCTGTTGCACGCCATGCATTCATGGAATCCTGCTGGAATTCATGCTGTTTGTGGCCTTACTATATGCTGTGACAGAGCACTCCGTGATAGGTGAACTGTGGTCGGACTCGAATGCTTGCTCTTCGCTGAGCGACCATGGTACTGTACATGAGGCTGTCATGCATGCCTGGACCCGCATTTGGGATGAAAGCTCCGTTGCACCTTTTAGTGGGGTTGCAGTGTTTTTTTTTATAAATGAACTGTTCATTTGACCTAGCACATAATCAAGGTGCCACCGGTGCTTCAGTGGGAAACCGTTCCCTTTTAAATCAAGGTCGGCAATTTTATTTTAAATTATTTACTTTCCTACGATGACGCGAGCATGAACTTTGAGTTCCGTATGGCGGTGCCCAATACGCGGGTGCGTGAAACTAACTGTGCCCCTGCGCAGTGCGTCATCGATTTGTTGCTGAAACCATCGTTTTATTGACGAACGAAGTGTTGATCTGTCTTCTTAATTAGATGCGTTACAAGAGTATCCGGTGCTCTTCCAGTATTTCCTATAGCTTTGTGCTATTGGGAACTTTCACAAATACACACTCACAGTTCCCATAACGCATTCTAAAGTGCACTTTGTAAGTTCCTACAAACTTCTCGCATAGAGGAAAACAGGTGACTCAAACACTCGCCCACCCCATTTCCCGAAATGACAAAATACTGGGCATTATAGGGTGGCAAACTTGGCCTGTTGGCAACTGTCATGAGAGAGCGGCACCAAAGACATGACGACCACAAAAGAAGAGACAGACGAGACAAATGCTGGCGCACCACACATGTTCCCCAAAAGAAGCAGAACCTTCGCGGAGTGAAACATCTTGTATATGCAAGCAGCGGTCTGAAGAAGAAAAATCAGGGGCGGTCTGTACGACTCACGCGGAGTCATTCTTAGACATTTTCACTTTTGCCCAGTCATTGTTGGTACGGGCTCCCTCTCCTCTCCCCTACAGGCAGAGACGAAGATTTCCCTCTCTCCACCTGCCACCTGCCAGTCGTGGCAGGTGGAAGAAGAGCAATTCCTCGCTCCATTTGTAGGGAAAGGAGAGAGAGCCCGGACAGTTTTCGTCTTCATGGCTCACCTTATGCTATCGAATTGAAAATCCAATCAAGACTTGTCCCGCCGGTCTTTTCGACTGTTGCCATGCGTTTGGTGCGGTTTCCCCCGAAAAAATGGAGCACGTGCACAATGAACGTGAGTATGTTCACGCAATATGATGCTGAAGCATCACTGATTCCGGAGCTTTCTGCTGGATGCCATGAAGCGAAAAGAAAGAATACACCGCCAGAGCCACAGTGCTGTATAATCGATTCAAATGGGCAATGCAAAGGATCGTTATGAAGCTCAGACGATTATTTAGATAAGCAGCGCGAAAGGGACTTTTAATCACCGAAAGAATGGACCGACAGGCGCTTAGCGCTGGATTTCGGCGCTTAGCGCTGGACAGGGCATTCGGCAACCTATTTCGTCGCGGAAAGTGTCGTTCAGAGTGGGCCCCTGCATTCGAGAGATGGTTTATGGCTTACTGGGGTTTAACGTCTCAAATCAATTCATGCTATGAGGTACACCGCAGTGAAGGTATCCGGAAATTTCGACCACCTGGGGTTCTTTAACGTGCACTGGCATCGCACAGTACACGGGTATAGTATACTAGAATGCACTAGAATGCACTGTAACACGGGCCTCTAGAATTTTGCCTCCATCGAATCTTGAGAAAAGACACTAAATAAAAAGTACACCTTGAAGGGTGCTGCTGCTTTTGTGACAGTGTATTGTCACTTTTGAATATGGCTACACAATAAACGCAACTTTCGCGATGGAAGCGATGGAAATGCAGAATGATTTTTTTTTATGCGGAACGCGAAGAGCCATCTTTAGTCGGAATCCTGAACCACGTTATGAGGTAAGGGATGAAGCGAAAGTGTAGAAGGGAGATACAGAGAAAGTAACACCATCGTTAGGGACTACGGCCTAATTTCAACCCCTGGAGGTTCTTTAACGTATACTGGCACCGCACAGCAAACGGGCGCTTTTTGTATTTCGCCTTCATTCAAATGCGGCCGGTTTGGGTGGGATTTCATCCCGCAACATCATGCTTAGCAGCCCAAAGCCACGACAACCTTGTCATCTTACTGTTACAACAGCTGTCCACAAAAGTGTTCCTGTTGCGCACTAGTTATACACGTTTAGTTATACCGAAATCGCGTCTTAAGTACGTCTGCCTAGGGCAGGAATTTATCGGAATGCAATGGCCCCCTCCCCACCCAACCCCCTAGCATCAAATCGTGCCAAACCAATGTTACAGAGACGGCTGTCGTACTATTCCAGGAAGATATTTTCCTCCACTCAATGAAAGTTTAAGTGCTGAAATATCTTTGGGAAGGCGCACTGCTCACAAGTGTGGTATCTCTACACTGACTGCCGCTAAGCCTGCAGGTAGTCGAATTGGGCGGTGGGACGCATCGAGAATAAAATTCGTGAGCCGGGTCAAAGACCGCGCGAGGGCAGACAATTTGGCGCCTTTCGACAGGCGTGGCAAAAAGACAGGTGCGAAATCGCGTAGGACGAAGAAAAAGGTGTCTTTTTTTTTTTTTGTCTCCAAGGATTGTGGTGGAGTGGCGCTGGGGGATGAGCAAGCGTAAGTGGTGCGAAAAGGAGGCTTCACGACCGCGGCAGGCAGCGCGATTTGAACTGACGCTAACGACATCCGCCCAGCGGTAAAGGACGGGAAAGAGCGAGGAAAAAAAAAATCGGGGACGGAAATAAAGCGAGGCGTTGTTCTTCTCGAATGAACAGGTCTTTCTTTCGCGCCATCGTTCCAGGCGCTTTAAACGACCTGACTCCCTGCACACTTGGCGTCTGAGAATCGGGGCTCCTACAGGGCTTGGAGCACGTGCATTTCGCCCACACGCTCCGCAGACGCGTAGGAGTGTGAATGTGCGAATTGAGCCAATATCTAGCCCGGGTAAGGTCGGTACGACATCCGACCCCGTGCTCTGTACGCTTCCCTGCTTGGGGTCATGAAACAAAAAAAAAAGTTAACAAAGCCACGAGTGGGATGTTGAGCCCTTTGTTGGCCGGTGTAGATTTATCTCTCCTTCCCCTTTCGTCACGCATAGGAAAGCTTAGGTGTAACTCGCTCTTCTACTGCGTGTAGTTTTGGTTTTGCTGCAGTTCTTACGGATCGTTTTTTTTTTTGCCTTCTATTCATTCAGGAGGCCAGCTGTTCGGGCGTTGAGCCCTGTTGCTACCTCTTCCCCGAAACCTGTATGCGAGCAGGCGCGAATGACGTCAGAGAATGTGAGCGTGGGTATCAGGACTTTTTTGCATTTGTATGGAAGTGCACTTGGCGGGAACTAAAATATCGTCATCGAACCCCTCTCGCAAAAGCAAATGTATTTGCAGAAGTTTTATATGCTATTTGTCCTTACGTAACTCCGTGAAGGAGCATGTAGGTAGGCGTATGAATTGCGTACGTGCCTGACCTCAATTTCTTCATTTTCCTTTTTCTTGTCCCGGGTTCGAACCCGACCGCGGCGGCTGCGTTTTTATGGAGGAAAAACGCTAAGGCGCCCGTGTGCTGTGCGATGTCAGTGCACGTTAAAGATCCCCAGGTGGTCGAAATTATTCCGGAGCCCTCCACTACGGCACCTCTCTCTCCCTTTCTTCTTTCACTCCCTCGTTTATCCCTTCCCTTACGGCGCGGTTCAGGTGTCCAACGATATATTAAACAGATACTGCGCCATTTCCTTTCCCCAAAAAACCAATTATTATTATTATTATTTTTCTTGCTTTGTTTTACTATTTACAGGCGTATAATCAGGGTGATTTTTTAAACGTTTACATATTTTTATTTTAAACATTGTCATATATACATCGCTGTGGTCTGTGCATGTTTACTGTACAGCAATACGAACAATGTATGTGATTGAGCTCACTAATTAGACGCTTACATAACTAAAATTAATTAATCAACTTTTTTTACCTTAGGGGCGACGTTATATCGCGAAATTGAAGGCCGTCAATATCGATGGTGAGTGCAATTTTTTTATTTCTTGATTGGAAATGTGGTTCGAGAAATCGATATTCAAAGGTACGCATTTTAAAGCTCGTTGAGTTGCCTTTTTCACATTGCATATTTATAAATGGCGTCGATGTGCTGTGTTTTGTTGACGAAATCACGTTAACCGCTTCTACGTGACAAACATGCACAAACGGCGTCTGTATTTGCGGCATTGAAAATGCGAACGAGACAATTTTATAAATGTACAATGCAAGAAGTCAACTCATCGAGCTTTCAAACGCGCATTTCAGCTAATTAATCGTCGAATTACTATGTTCTGCAACGTACATAATGACCGCCTTGCTTTACAATCCACCTGCGCAGATTTCAGAGACGCACTTCTGAAAACGTTTAGAATAAAAACTGTAAACGATTTAACTGATCACCTTCACCACAGCCTCGCAGCTGGTCTAATAAGCTTGCTCCAGATCTGTGTTCATAAGGTAAAATCCTACATCCTTACCTTTATACTCGATCCTAAGTTGGCCACTAAAGTACAATAAAGTTTCAGGCTAAATGAGCCATAGTAGAGATTTAACGAAGATAAAAATGCTAATGTATTCCTCCGTGTTAAAAGCGTTGTTCCTGCTTTCGTTACCATGAATTCACGATCTTCATTCAAGGACTGCTGCCAGATTGCGTTTCCTGATAGCATTTAATTCCGTGTTTCCGTGCAAGGCATAAGGATCCAACAGTTCAACTCAATGTAATCTAATGTGCCAAAATTCACGGCTTATGTTTAGTAGCACAAAACGCAAATTAAACGAAAACATCTGATGTTCGAATGATGTTACAGGAAACAGTACATCAGGCACCATAGCTTTTTTTTTTTTCAAGCCAACGAGTTAAAGAAGTAATAGAAGGGTGCCACCAAAAGGAATCAGCTGTATGTTGCCGTACAGTTTTGTAATCTAAACGCCAGTAGTAATCTTATTCTCTCCCCGCAGGGGGGCGTCTGCAGCTTGCAGACGTCGGTGAGTGGCGACACCACGGGTTCCCGAGCATCCGCAGGGACATCCCCGCAGGGGGATGATGGTGAACAGCGCATCACCACGGACCCGAGCACCCGCGCCTAGCCGTGCGTGGCATCGCCGTGTCCGGGGAAAAGGGGATCCTGGTGGTTGAGCCGATGCCGAGCGTTTGGACCCTTCAGGCCCCTCGGCGGAGGCAACACACCACTTTGGCCCCAGCTTCCTGCAGACGGCACCTCCGGCCTGACCCTACCGGGGGGAATCGGCAGTCGCCTTTTCCTATCCTCCCCTCCATCTTTCACTTTCCTATCTCTGTCTCACAACTCTCCTATATCCTACTCACTTCTTGGATTTTCCTTTTTTCCTGGCGGCGAGGGTTAACCTTGTGTGGCCAACTGAGTTGCGTCATATTTGGTTATAGTTGGGGATTACAGCTGGCGTGGGCGGGACTTGCTTGCAAGTTCCTGTCGTGTCCTCTCGTTGGGCTCCATGGTGGGCGGCGGGCACCATGGCTGAACAATACACTTATTTTATGGCTGCCTCTCTCCTTTCAAATGATCGCCCTCTGAAAAGAGGGCGGACCGATGTGACTTCTCAGTACCTCCGGGAACCCAAAGAAGCATTTCCAAAATTCCATGTTGTCCACGGTGAAGAGAAAGAAATAACTGCCAGAACAATATCCCCATTCTTGGTCGCAGAAAGCTTGACCGATGCCTTGGGCACGGGTTACAAGATAAAAAAAAATGCCTAGTGGTGACCTTCTTCTGGAGCTTAAAGACAGCACCCAACATTCAAAGCTGTCCACCATAACGTCAATCGTCGAAACCGCAGTGTCAATAACTGCACACATCCCTAAACACCATCAGGGGTGTAATCTCTGAGGCCGACTTCCTCAAACTGACCGAACAAGAAATGCTGGAGGGTCTCAAGGACCAAAATGTAATCAATGTCTACCGCATCACAATCAGGAAAGAAAACAAAGAAATACCAACTAAGCACCTTGTCTTCACTTTCAATTTAAGCACACTCCCCGAAGCAATAGAAGCTGGCTATTTGAAAATAAATGTCCGCCACTACATCCCGAACTCGCGACGGTGTTACAACTGCCAGAGATGCGGTCATGGCTCATAAATTTGCCGTGGTCACAAAACATGCGCGAAATGCGCCTCACTCGAGCTCGTTTCAGAGAACTGTGAAGTAGCACTGCGCTGCGCGAACTGTGTAGGAGATCACCCTGCTTACTCAAGACCTTGTCCTACATGGAATACCGAAAAAGAAGTGATTACTCTAAAAACAATGGAAAATATTTCATTCTGAGAAGCACGACAGCGACTTTCACATGCCATTGGCATGTTTTCTTTAACTGCGAAAACAAAATTCTCTGATGTGATGCGACGGGGCTGGGCACCACACCAGGCTTCGGCACCTTCCCAGGGCCATCTGCGCCCCCGGCAGACGCGGAGAAGGCCGCCCTGCCATTTCTAGAAAAGGACTTGCCAGCCTTGAGTCGGCAGCCCAAAAGACTTCCCCCCATTGGGGGAGGTCTGTATCTGGCACAGCCGCGGCTTCTTCGCGGCACTCCAGTGCCTCCGGTGAGGCAATGGACACAACCCCTTAGCACATCAGCAATGCAGGGGCGGCACAGCTCACTTGGGCGTGCCAGAAAACCAAACACTCATATTACAGGCCCCAATAAACCGGGAGCCTATGTTTTAAGCTTCCCCCCAAAAAACAGTAAAATTGCATTCCTAATTTATTGGAACTGCCGAGGACTATTGAACAACTACAGCGATGTAAAGGACCTCTTAAACTCATTTTCTCCCGTAGCGCTATGCTTAGAAGAAACAAACTTGGGACCTCAGCATAAGAACATTTTAAAGAAACAGTCTTCCGCTGCGACAGAGAGCACTCAAGTAGGCTCTCTTGAGGTGTTGCTATTGGGGTACGGAGTGGTGTTGCAACTCGTGAGGTCAAACTTAAAACTAGATACGAAGCTGTTGCAGTCACTGTTCTACATTGCGGAACAATCACAATATGTTCTATATATCTCGAGCCACACTTAACAGTCACACCACACGATCTAGAAGCATTTATTAAACAATTAACTGAGCCATATCTAGTTGTTGGAGATTTTAATGGCCACCCTGGTTTTTGGGGAAGTGAAAAAGCAGGCACTAGGGGTCATATTTTAGAGGATCTTTTTCTGTGCAATGATATCTGCCTGCTCAATACAGAAAAATCACATATTGCTCTATAAGCTCTGGAAAAATGAGCTGCATAGACCTATCTTTTAGTTCTCCGTCTGTTTTTATCGATTTTAAATGGGACGTTCTGAATAACCCTTTCGGAAGTGATCACCTTCCAGTGGTAATACCAGTGGATTGATGGTCGCCACCATCAATCATCCAAAGTAAACCCCGTCGTTGGAAGCTTCGCGTAGCTGACTGGGAGCTATTACGGGAAAAATCCTGTCTTGAAAAATTATTCGCAGATCATCTCCGTATTGACGAGTTGAATGAAATGTTTACATCTTGTATCATTGCTGCAGCACGTCTAGCTATCCCTCAGTCCTCCGGAGCGTTTCGACGGAACCACAAGGTGTGGTAAAATAAAGTATGTAGAGAGACAAAAAAGTACAAAATAAGGCCTGGGGAATTTTTCGGAAGTACTGGACACACGAGAACCTGATAAACTTTAAAAAGGCGATAGCCAATGCACGGCGTATCCGCCGCAATGCCGAGAAAGCTTCTTGGAAAAATTACATATCTTCCATAAACAGTTCAATCACATCCAAAAAAATGTGAGAGCAAGTTCGTAAATTAAATGGCAATTTCTCCTCTTTCACGATTCCTTTCCTTACAGCCCCCTATACACAAACAAGTTTAGAGGAACAAGCCGACATCCTGGGTGAACATTTCTCAAGTGTTTCCAGCTCTGCACACTACACAGAACAATTTTTAAAATACAAAAACACCGTGGAGAAACAATGACCTCCTACAAGCACCTGCACAAACGAACCATACAATAGTTAATCATAATTCATGAAATAAACGCAGTTTTATCTGCTGGCAAACAGACTGCGCCCGGCCCTGATCAAATTCATTATGAAACGCTGGCACATCTTTCTCAGCCATCTGTGGAAGCGCTTTTGATATTTTTTTAACAAAATATGGATGTCAGGAAAATACCCCAAGCCTTGAAAAAAGCCGTTATTGTACCGTTCTTGAAACCTGGAAAACCACCAACCTCCTCTAGCAGTTACAGACCCAAAGCCCTTACAAGTTCTCTCGCTAACTCGTTTGAAAGAGTTGTGAACATTAGGCTGATGTTTGTTCTTAGATCTCGTGAACTTCTTGATATCCACCAGTGTGGAAATCTTGTTCAACAAATGACCATCTCGTCCACCTTGAAAACACGGTTAGAGATCGAAGCATTCATATATAGACAACATTGGAAAAAACAGCGCAATCAAAGACGAGACACAAGAGAAGCACAAAACACCGGCGCTTGTGTTTTGTGCTTCTCTTGTGTCTCGTCTTTGATTGCGCTGTTTTTTCCAATTCGTTAAACATGTACCAACCAGCCCGTATTTTCCCTCTTATAGACAACATTGCCTAGCAGTTTTCGTACGCCTAGGTTCCACCCTTCCCAAACAATTCGTTCAGGAGAATGGGGTACCGCAGGGGTGTATTTTAAGTACTACCTTGTCTGTCGTGAAAATGACTTCAATAGCTAAAATAGTTCCAAAGGCGATTATGTATTCTCTGTATGTCGATGACCTTCAGATAGCGTGTACGTCATCCAGCCTGTCAACCAGTGAACGACAGATACAACTGACATTAAACAGACTCGCGGTTCAGGCAGAAAAAAAAAATGGGTTTAAGTTCTCCCCACAAAAACCAATTGCTGTTCTGTTCTCGCTTAAAAGAGGTTTGCAGATTAATCCCACCCTGCACTTAAATGGAATTACACTTCCAGTAAAACAAGAACATAAATTTTTGGGCATAACATTTGACAAGAAACTCACATTCCTGCCGCGCATAAACATAATCAAAAAGAAAGCCTCCCAATCCCTGAAAATACTGAAAGTACTTTCACGTAAACGCTGGGGATATGATCGAACGTGTCTTCTACAAATCTATAGGTCTGTAGTACGTTCTACCCTAGACTATGGATGCGTTGTGTATGGGTCCGCGAGGCCGTCATATCTAAAGCGACTTGACCCAGTGCATAACCTAGATTTACGTCTTGCGACTGGCGCATACAGAACATCCCCCATAAATAGTCTCTATGTCGAAATCAATGAACCCTCCCTTACAGACAGAAGAACTATGCTCACATGCACATATGTCTTGAAAATCCGTTCCTTGCCGAAATATCCCTGTTATCCCACAGTTGCCAAGTGCACCTCTAGGACACTGTTTAACAACAAACCCCAGTCAATCAGACCTTTGCTTCTCCGCTTCGAGGATATTTTACAAAGCTTGGAAATACTAAATACCCTTCCTGATGTCGCCTCTGGGCACGACCAACTGCCCCCATGGTACTGCCTTCCCGCTGTATGTGATTTTACATTAACACGCCTCCGGAAAAAACAAGCACAGCACGAATGCATATTACAGGAATACCGGGCACTACAGGAAAATATGCGAACTACATAGAATTTTACACTGATGGCTCAAAAACAGCAGATTATGTTGGAAGCGCGGTTTTACAAGGAAACTGGCAAAAAACAGTAAGGCTTCCTAACTGTGAATCCATTTTTACTGCCGAACGTTATGCAGTCTTTATAGCTGTAGAGAGAATAATAAAAAACAGCATTAAGAACAGCATAATCTACACAGATTCACTTAGCGCGATCGCGGCACTACACTACAAAAATGCAGTCGAACCCTTAGTAGGAAACATACTACACAACATAAAAATGTCGGAACACAGGGATATATAATAGAATTCTGCTGGGTGCCGAGCCATGTTGGAATAGATGGAAATGAAAGAGCTGACCTGTGCGCTGCAGAAGCTCGCAGTCATGAAATAAAAAAAGTCAGCATATCCCATAGAGACTGCATGAAATTAATACGTAATAATCTGAAGGATAAATGGCAGACAACTTGGGATAATGAAATAAACAACAAGCTGCAGTGTGTAAAGCCTGTCCTAGGGGAATGCAAGACCTGTAACACATCAGAAACGGTTTACAGAAGTAATTTTATGTCGCCTCTGCATAGGACACACACACTTGACACATAACTTCATACTAACGAAGCAAGACAAACCTCATTGTGAAAGATGTGGAGACGAGCTCACTATAAATCATATTTTACTATCATGCCCAAAACTCGAAAAACTAAGAAAAAAGTATTTTAGCCAATTTTGTAATGAACACATCCCTTTTCATCCATTTCTGCTCTTGGGAGATCAAAAAATTGTAGACTTACCTCGTGTTTTTAGCTTTTTAAGAGAAGCTAGTTTTCTTGATAAACTCTAAATTATAGACCAGCGCCTCACTTGTCTCTGATACATCTTATCCGTTTCTCATTCCTGAGAAAAGGCTGATGTGCCTATTTCATTGGTTGGGAGCCTCGAAATCCTTGCTGCGCCAAAAATGTCCGCTGAGGTTATCCGACCTTTTTTAAAAATTTAAGCATTCGAAATTTAAAAAAAAATCCCTTCACTTACATAGTGGTACGAATTAAGTTTTTAGGCCTTTCACACCAATATGGTTTTACAACTTTTTATATAATCCTGCAAAAACCTAATTTTTCTATACCTAATGTTTGGCGCATGATAGCCTTAGATGCTTATGCGCCACTTAACCCAACACAACACGTAATCTTATTCTCAATTAATCACTGCGTAAAAAGGCACCACAATACAATAATAAGCTTAGTTCTAGCTATCGGCTGGGATGCCTTCTGCAGTGCTCAAGAGCACTCTGAGAATGTATTTCAAATTGCTTAGATTTTACATAGCTTTTTTTTCTTTCTCTTTTTTCTGTTGGGTCGAACAGGTCGATACCCGATTCCAGTGGTTTCACGCATGCAGAGCATGGAAGGAGACAGGCAGGAATTTGACGTCATCCGCAGTTTCAGGTCTGGTTGCGCTCCAGACTTAGACAATTTTCTTTGCATTGAGTCTTCCTCTTTCTTACACCACCAAATTTCAGCTATAAATCAAAGAGGTCATCTTTTCTTCGCTGGAATTGTTCAACTTCGTGCGCACCTTGTCGCGAAGATACGGTGCCCTAAGGTCCGTCTATTAGAGGATAGCTTTCCAAGAATATTTCGTCGCCAACGCAAATACAAGACTCAACGCCGAGAGCATGGCAGATATTATGGCGGTGTCGTTTATTTTGGTATATTACTTTTCTGTTTTTGCACCCGTTTAATCGAACCAATCACGGCGCAGTCCCACCAATACTCTTTTTAACTTCTCAGTTAGCCTTTCTTTAGCCGGAAAGAGAGAGATAGAGAGAAAGTATAGAGAAAGTGAAGCGGAACCTAGATTATCAACAGTTTATTTAGGCGTTTCGGAACTCTCCTTACAGCTAGCTTCCTAGTCGGTACCGCGATGCCAAAACGAAGCTTTTGGAGTAGATTATTTTATTTAAAAAAAAAATAAACATCTTCGGAGTGGTTACCAAAATAGTGACGACAAGGGTGCTGAAAATTTTTTGTAACGGCAGAAAGTTTTCTGTTGTGTTTTCCGACTCGGATATTATTTGCTGTGCATGAATTGCCGTTTCTTTTTTTGGTGACTTATATGGCACCCTCTTACGGTCAAAAGTCCCGTATAGTTTATCTTGGCTTTTCTTTTACCAATTGTAGTTTATTTTGAAGTGATAATGCACAATTGGTCGTGTTTAGAGTAGTACGTGGTTTAAATATGAAATGATACCACGTAAAAAAAAAGTAAGAGCACTCAAGGACAAACCAGTGAATAGAATTTTATTATACGCGTGCAGCGCAAATACCCGTATAAACAAGAAAAAACAAATGATAGTCCCAAGAGAGTTACACACATTGCATTGCATAGACAAGTGGAGCCACGCCTTTATTTCTATTTACCTTTTTGATGGAATAGTTTTCCCTGGTGGTGATAACTGAAAATGTATGCTTTGCTTGAGACACATATCTCAGTCCACCAGTTACACAGCCAATTGCGAAAGCAGCAAACGAATGCCGCACAAGAAGAAAGTTTGAAATTAAAGGAAAAGCTGGCCACGGTCGAAATTCAGAACGAGGCAGAGGTGTTCCAATCACGAAACCTGCATACATGATGAGCACATAGTCAGCTGACGTGTTTAAGCGACAAACGTTGTCAGTGTCTTTTTGAAGCCATGCGAATTTTTTTTAACAAAATAACGATACTCATAAAGTGGTGACAGTAAGTGAGCCGAAGGCGCTACGCTAGTAGACGAGGCCTGAAGATGTATTAGTGCGTCTTGGTCTGCACCCAGAGTTTCTCTAAAATA
Source organism: Amblyomma americanum (assembly GCA_030143305.2). Lineage (NCBI taxonomy): Eukaryota > Metazoa > Arthropoda > Arachnida > Ixodida > Ixodidae > Amblyomma > Amblyomma americanum. The sequence goes on along the minus strand of JARKHS020010908.1, from coordinate 67,644 downwards.
GCGGAGCAATATGCCTTGAAATGTACAACTGCACTTCTTAATCCAACGATTCCGTTGTCTCACCACGAACCTGGCTTCCTAACTTTGTGACTGATTTTACTTTGTTATTTAATCGGCAACAAGCTGTGGCGTACACCTGAAAGATACTGACCTTCTTACGCTAAATCGACGTTTCTAGAAGTGAATTCAGCGTACGTGAATCGTTCTTTTTTTTTCGGTCTTCACCGACAACTCCAAACTCTATGAATAACATAGTCATCGATGAGTACATCTCTGTTACTTGATTTCCTATTTAACAGAAATCTAGTACATTGTAGTTATTTCGTATAAAGAGAAACTACCAAGTTATTCCTCTGGAATCTTGAAAACAAAACAACACAAAGAGCAGCCAACTAGCCCGCCGCTCAGTTCGCGGCAAAGAGTGCCGTGCTAAGTCAACGTTCAAGTGATTGCCTGCGCGCTGGGAATACAAGGGTGCGTGCCGTCGCGCCATTCCTTTCAAGCCTGACTGCCTCACGTAATCATGCGATCGAACAGAAGCGGCCGAGCTAGGCGAACGGGTGAAAGAGGCCTGCGTGTCCGCACGCCATTCACTTAGTGCCAGAAAGTTGTCTACTCGGTAAAACCATTCGTTTCCCGGCCGTCCCTCGCAGCGTTCCGAGTCAAGGGGCACGTCAAAAGGAACAGGCGTGCTTCAATGTCTACACGGTCTTCTGGCGAAGCTTTGCGTGAGAACTTGGTGTAAAACACCTGCACTGCGAAAGTTCTCTTTTCCACCTTCTCAATAAATTTGCCCCGCGCCAACATTGTCAGGGTCCTTTGAGTTGTGAATTCCAGTCCGTTCTCGCGTTTTGTAAGGGTGGGAGAGGGCCCGACCGCCGAACAGAAAGGTCCGCTTGCGTGAAATGTGAGGTAGGAGGCAGGGCGGGGCGTTCCGAAGGCCAGTTCATTCTTCGATGGAAATGGCACAGGCCTTAGTGAAAGTTTGGCATGTACATAAAAGCACCGCAGATTTTCCTCCAACAGGCGCGGAATGCGGCACAAGAAATGCTCCAGGAATACATATGCCTACTTCAGTCCGCAGCCCCGTGCGATGTCCTATACAGTACCCTATACAGCTGAAGATGAGGAGCGCGAAATGAGCTCGACCCCGCCGCGGTGGCTTAGTGGTTAGGCGCTCGTCTACTGATCCGGAGTTCCCGGGTTCGAACCCGACCGCGGCGGCGGCGTTTTTATGGAGGAAAAACGCTAAGGCGCCCGTGTGCTGTGCGATGTCAGCGCACGTTAAAGATCCCCAGGAGGTTGAAATTATTCCGGAGCCCTCCACTACGGCACCTCTTTCTTCTTTCAGTCCCTCCTTTGTGCCTTCCCTTACGGCGCGGTTCAGGTGTCCGCCGATATATGGGACCGATACTGCGCCATTTCCTTTCTCCGAATAACCAATTATTATTAATTATTATTATTATGAGCTCGAGCCGGAACGTGCAATACGCACAAAATATAACTGGTTACCCAAAGGCCAGCGCAGCGGGTGTCTTACGAAGGAAAACTTAGCCACGTATTGCCGACAGTGTAGTAAGAAATTTCACTGAGAATGGGTAACCGTGGCTGGCACAAAACAAGGTGGAAGTTAGCTCTCCTAACGATCACAAATACCCATTATTGCTTTGGGCTGCTAATTATAGATGCTCCCTGCACCTCAAACAAGATTGAATCTTCCATATGGCAACACACGCCACAAAAATTTAAATCAGCAGACTCGCATGTATGGGGCAACTGGAAGTTTCTTCACTGCCTTGTCTGTAGTGCGATGTACTACGGCCAACCTGCCGCTGGGAAAGATTTCTCTTTATTTCTTTTAGAGTTATAGCTGTTAAAGCGAAGGTCCTTCGTACAGTAAATGCAGTCGTCGCAACCATTGTGCGGACGCTGGATGGTCACGATGCTGACTACCTCTACCACGTGCCCATATGATTACTTGGACTTGATCACGTGTGGCCGCATGGTATGGTCACGCGCAATCACATGACCACTCCGTACGCGTAGTACGTGTCTCGTGTACGTGTAACCTCTTCGTCTTATCTGATAACGACGAAGCTATCACGAGGCGCGGGATGACTGCATGGCGCAAACACGCTGCACGACAGGATGCTTAAGTTTCGCACCAACATATGCCTCACATCATAAAGCCCTCGTTGTAACCCTTCCAAAGCAGGAACGCAATCATCACATACACATGGCTGAGAACAGCACACAAAGCAAAAGCAACAATTTCAAAATCACAATGTAGATCCGCTGTACCAGCATTACCAGCGGTGCAATCGCCATTTATGATTTTTTTTTTGCCCTTCTTTGATTCGCAAGAGAACTCACTGATTTGGCAAAGCGTATACCGCAGCTGTGGCAAATTCTGTGATGAAAAGCTCAGCGGGGTTCTTCAAGGTCACTAGCATGCCTCTTCCCAGAGACTGCGTGGTCCACGTACAGCCCGCCCACGGTGCACGTGTTGTCACTGAGTTCGCAAAGGCTACTCTACTTATTTTGTTCTCCGTTTGGACAGTGCACGTGCAACCACGGGCCACCCGATCAAAGTTCAAACTGCCTCTCCTTTAACGACTCTGTCGCAGACCGGAGGACAAGCGAGACACGGACCGCAACGTCGCACCGAAAGCGGAGTGTCACACGGCCATTGTAACCATTTGCAGGAGACGCACGTGGTGGTGTGCGTGACGCATACAGGGGCACCGAAAGCCCCGGGCAAAGAATATAAAGAGTAGACCCCCCTCATGCTCCGCGCGCGGCGTGGTAACGAACGCAGCAACGCAACCTCGCTCGCTCGCGGAGTTAAACAACGCCACCGTCGCCGACGTGCCCGCTTTAAACTTCGCGCATGAGAAGAAAGCTGCAACTCGAAGCCACGGCCCCATAACCCCGAAGGGCGCATGCAAGCTCTGTGGCGCGACGCCATAAACGGCTCGGCGTCTCCCTACAGCGGACACTGTCCCACTCGCCGCACATCTGTGGACTCTCCTTTGACCGCGCCGCTCGCCTGGTGAGGGCGACTGCGGTCAGGGGTGGCCCCGAGGTGGGAGTACGTTATAGTGCTCACCATCACCGCCGAGCGTCGCCCAAGTCGTTTTCGGCGCGAAGCTGCAACGGTCGGTCGCTCGCTCGCTCGGCGAGGGATGTTGTGGGACACGGAGTCTCTTTCTCCTTCTGGGCGGGTTGTGAGCGCCCCAGTTTTAAGTCACATTTCGAGGAGCGAGAGAGCAGAGCAACGCAGTTGCGTAAACCTTCCCCCTTCTCAGGGCCGAAGCTATAGGGGGGGCGATTAAATCCGGGCTCGTAAACGTTTTTACGGTTCCCGCTCGTTCTTAGGGTGAGGGAACACGGCTTGCGGGGGTCTGGTTCGTAATATAGAAAGGGCGAACTGTGGCTAGCTGTGCGAGGTCTGCGGACCACCGCCGTTGCTGGCTAGGTTTTATACGGTGCCCCCGACGTCTTGGAGGAAATGTTTCTTTTCCCCTCCTCGCCACTCTGTACAGCCCTCCCTCAGATCCACGGTATCTTGTTGTTAGTGTTTTTGTTGGCGCCAGCGTGGCCGTTTTCTGTGGTGCTGATTTATGTCGGAGTCACTTATCAGCCTTATACGGGCCGTTTGTAAGGCTCACCATTAACGAACGGCTTCCAGCAAGGCTAAATCACAGTTGTACGCCACGGCAGGGGTGCAAAGCTTTATTCGCGGCCGAAGTCGATCGAGAAAGGTGTTCGAGTAATCTGAAGCAGAGGATTTCTTGCGTGCTGCGAAAAAAAAAAAGAAAATAATAAGAGCGTTGCAAACTTCTGACCTCCCGCATTCCGGCCCCGCGCAGAGTGGTATCAGGAAGTGACGTAAAATGCCGTTTAGAGGTACTTTTCTAAACGTCAATACAGATCGAGATAAGTCTAGAAAAGCAAACGTCCCTATAAGTCCTAAACGCCTTCGCTCAACGTTGTTCACGTTACCTTCCTCGGCCGTTTTTCGCGCTATTATAAGTAATCTTCCACCTCAAGGTATACTGCATGTTTGAAAAGAGCTAGGTATGTGCGCAAATGCAAAGCATACCCGGAAATTCTGGACAAAAGCATTTTTGAGCGAAAAAATCATTTCCGAACGCAATTTTTTTCGTATAACGGAAGATTTCACTATAACAATCATTATATCCGCAGATCAGCCGACGGCAGTCTTGCATTTTTTTCTATTCACGTTTTCTATCGTCAAAATCGTTCTCCATTGGTTTTCTATGGCAATCTTAACTGTTCGATGCGATCGATGGAAACATTTAAAAAAAAGATTTTGCTGCATATAACAAATGGACCATTTTCCTTCAATATTTCCATAACAGTATCTTCATCATCATCATCATCATCATCACCATCGTCAGCCTTACTACACCCACTGCAGGGCAAAGGCCTCTCCCATGTCTCTCCAATTAACCCTGTCCTTTGCCAGCTGCATCCACCCTTTGCCTGCAAACTTCTTAATCTCATCCGCCCATCTAACCTTCTGCCGCCCCCTGCTACGCTTACTTTCTCTTGGAACCCACTCCGTTACCCTTAAAGACCAGCGGTTATCTTGCCTTCGCATTACATGCCCTGCCCAAGCCCATTTCTTTCTCTTGATTTCGACTAGGATGTCATTAACCCGTGTTTGTTCCCTCACCCACTCTGCCCGCTTCCGATCTCTTAACGTTACACCTATCATTTTTCTTTCCATGGCTCGCTGCGTTGTCCTTAACTTAAGCTGAACTCTTTTCGTTAGCCTCCATGTTTCTGCCCCGTAGGTGAGTACCGGTAACATAAAGCTGTTGTACTCTTTTCTCTTGAGTATCTTACAATTTTTCAATTTTCAAAATTTTTCTCCGAGAATGTTGGACATGATAGGGAAGCCAGTAAGGTAAAATCCTTTGCGATCAGAGCGCTTAGGGCAACACTGAGGAGGCATTCGAGTTGGCCGGTATCAATAGATTACCGCGATGACAAACTGATGACAAAAAAAAAGTTCGCTGAAAACACAGCTTTTATAAGCTATAAAAGGCCAAAAAATGAAGTCAGCGATCAAGGACCGCTTACTGGTCTAAACAATATCACCGACGTTACTTATCTGAGTGAAGTAGCGGGAAAAAATTCGTCATTTTGAACTCAGAATTTTTATCAGTGAATACTTGTTTTAATCCCGAATGCATGTCGACAGGCTAGCAATATGTCAAACAATCAAATTTTATTAAGAAAAGCATCCATTTAAATTGTTCGCAGCATAGATATCAGAGGAGTTTAGCTTAGCGTGGACGTACTAGCGTAGACTCATGCTGATTTGACAGACATCGTCTGCGCATGCGCATTATCTGGACTGGTCCCTCCTTCCACTGCGCGTGCGCTGGAGGCATCCTGTACTACGCTAGCGCGACTGTGCTACGTTAAGGCGGCTGCGTTTTTATGGAGGAAAAACGCTAAGGCGCCCGTGTGCTGTGCGATGTCAGTGCACGTTAAAGATCCCCAGGTGGTCGAAATTATTCCGGAGTCCTCCACTACGGCACCTATTCTTCCCTTCTTCTTTCACTCCCTCCCGTGTCCCTTCCCTTACGGCGCGGTTCATGTGTCCAACGATATATGAGACAGATACTGCGCCATTTCCTTTCCCCCAAAACCTATTATTATTATTATTATTATTATTATTATTATTATTATTATTATTATTATTATTATTATTATTATTATTATTATTATTATTATTATTATTATTATTATTATTATTATTATTATTATTATTATTATTATTATTATTATAGCGTAATGAAGACGTAATAGCACAGACGTTTACCGGTTTACCGTATACCCCTCCGGCTCAAGCATAGTGGCCTGTGTGGGGCCACGGCGTGTTCGCAGCAGGAGTCCGGTAAACCAGTACACGTGTACGCTAATGCGTCGCCACTGTGGCAAAAGCCTGTATTGATAGTAGCAGCGTACACATGTACAGCTCAGGTAAGTGAGAAGCACTCTCTCGTTCCATGTTGCCCCTTCGTAATAAAGATAGGGGCAATTTAAGCAGCCCTATCTTTGTGTCGTTGCGTACGCTTGTCTACAACCTAGCAGTTGGACTGAGGCGCCCCCTGTGTGCAGTTAGCGCGGATATAGCTTGAGATAAAGAATAACGATGGATGCATCACTGTAAGTCAATCTGCGACGCGGGTATCAATGTCTCGGTGTCCGTGCTGCTAAAGATAACCAAGCAAGAATTAAGGACGGAAGACGTGAGCGAAATTCCAAGCAATTGAGCGCTGCGTAGTCCGAGTATAATGAATGCATTGAAGCGAGACTTATCTTTATACGGTGTGTGCCCTGAATGTCTTGAAAGAAGGGAATTTTAACGTGGCGCGGTCATGGGGCCACTACGGGTTCTCGAACCTTAGGTGCTGCGGCACGGTGCTACAGTGTTTGCAAGATCCCTTTTGGCGTAATCTTGTAATAAATTTTTGTTATATTCATGAATTAGAACGCTGAAAAAAAGATGTTGCTCGCAAATGTGCTGAGGGTTTACACCAGCGCGGATTCCTAATCTGAACCCCCAACTGGAGATGTACAGCATTCTCTACAATCGTGCGGACGTAGTTGCCTATATCGAAGCTATACTGACACAATTACTAAATCACTAACTCTTAGATAGACTTTTATGAATCAAGTGACCTAGGTGCGTAATATCGGCTGGTCAGCGTTATTTAATAGCTTGCTGGACTTAGATGCAAAATGTTGCACTCTTTTCAAATGAAAATTCCAGAACTACAAAGTTCTAACGTAGTATGAGCTAGGTAGGTTTATTCGGCTACAGGCATGAGTTCAACGTCCGCGCATGAGAAGGGGTGTGATCACACGCGTAGTGAGCATGAATAAGAATCGGGCCGAACGCCATCACCATTGTGCGTAAAGATTTCATAGTGGTTCAGGGTTCACCGTGGAGAAATTCGGGCTGCTTCACGAACTCTGGCGTGCTTGTTGTCAGAAATATAAAACCAACCGCGTTTGCTTCTCACTTGTGTAACGTGACTCCTTTCACAGGCTCGATGTTACAAATCTCCTGAAAGGGGGGGGGGGGGGGGGAGGAACAGTCATCATCCTCAATTCTCCAAAGCTTAGGAATCTCAGGGATGCTATAGAGGAGCCCACTGCAGGACTTGTAAGTAACCGCTTAGGCTGCATATTTTTGACAAAAAGTGTACGCATGTGCGTGTGATTCTGTTGTACGCGCGTGCCTCACACCAGCCGCCTCGCGAGCAACTTTCATTTTCGTTGGGAAAGCTCCCATTGAGATCATAACATTGCAGATGTGTGCAATAGGAGTTCTCACTATCTGACTCACGGCCTTCAGTGGTTTCGTTCTGATTTCACCAGCGCCAAATGTACACCCGTCTTTTAGAAACAGGATTATATATTGTATTTCGCCGGGGGATGAAAATATTGTATTCGAGTTGTTTAACGTAATGAACAGTTCGCGCACCAGAAGATGTATCGGTCGCGTCATTGGAAGGAGCACTGGCAGCAAGAAAATATTCATTAAGCTCGTTTCCTACCTGTGCTTCAGATAAACCAGCATTCTTAAATTTGACTTTTTTCCTGCACTGTTATAAATTATCTCTCACAAGATCTGCCATACCAGCCTGGTATTACCATTCACCTGTAGAAATATTTGAAGTTTGAAGTTTGAAGTTTGAAGTTTATTATAATTCTGACAATACAAGATTGTCATGGCGCCGGAGCAAAAGGCGAGACTATACCCGCCTGACTAGGCCCCTGGCGCCACGAGCACAGCAGACAACAGTGCACACAAAAAAATGTATACATATATACACATAATACACACATATACATACTTATATATACAATAAACACAATTATACATACAATAAGTCAATGCAACTTAATAGGTATAAATAATGCAAATGAAGAAATAAAGATACAGAAAGGCCAAAAGCCAATTGTTGGAAAAATATAGTTTTGATTTCTTTTTGAATATTGAAATGGTTGAGGAATCTTGCATGCTATCAAATAAAGCATGCTCACTATTAAGTTAATTAGGAACCTGCCACTGTAAAAGCTGATTGCCGTAGTTTGTTCTAGTTTTAACCTTAATAAAGTTTCTAGCTCTTAAGGTGTAGTTAGTTGTGGTATTAGTATATATAGAAAAAAAGTTATCACGATTACTTATGAATTCTAAAAATGCTTTTTCGGATAACTTTTGTTTATATAGATTAGTGACACTCAAAATATTGTCCTGGTGAAAGTACTCAGAGGTATGTTCGTACATCGAGAGGTTATGAATAATACGAAGACACTTTTTCTGCATTCGGAATAGAGTTTCCAAGTTAGCCCTAGAAGTGACACCCCAGATAAGTAGACAATAGTGTAATCTAGAATGAATAGTAGAAAAATATAACTGACGTTTAAGTTTTAAAGGTAACAGCGTGCGATGCTTCAAGTTTTACTTCAAGTTTTATTCAAGTATTCAAGCTTTACTTCGTTACATCCGACATTAGCAGATTTGATGCCTTCTTAAGTGCGCGGGAACTATTTTAATCTTTGGTTAGGCTACTGTACAAATCAAAGACGCAAATGAACCCGTGCATGCTACTCCTGGATTGCGGCCAAGTCATGGTTTTGCCATTACCGTCTCTGTAACTACATGTGGCCGGCGTCGTGACAATAGGTCATCGCATTTCAACATAATCATCTCTTTCATTCAGACTCTGTTCATTTCAGCAGTTTCCCCTTCTCTTCTCTCCTTGTGTGTAGTAACAGGACAGAGCTAGATGGTTACTCCAGCAAACCTCTCCACCCTCAGGCTATTTAAAGATTTGTTTCATCTTTGCATCACAAGCTGATTTCAAGAAGAGCTCTTAGATCTACCAGTTCGAAAACTCCGCTCCAAAAGTGGCTAGTCCCGGGGACCACTTACCAGGTGGTGGTGGTGATGATGATGATGATGATGATGTGGTCATGCTCATTGGAAAGGGTGAGCAGTACGTACACATGTGCTCAAGCTGTGCTTACGGATGGTGGCGGCATCTGGAAGCGGCCAGTGAAAGCTTTCGCTAGATATGGCCATTCGTAGTCGCCATTATCTTTTGAAGTTCTTTTTTCCTCTTTTACCTCTTGAGTACCTCTTGTTCCTCGGGCCGTTATGTCTATGAATTCTTGTTAGTGCACCCGCTTCACTGATTTTTTTTAATACGTAGTTATGTGTTTTGCAAACAATATCGCAGTTTGCAACTTCAGTATAGTTTATGCTACTCACCACGGGTGTCGCGTCAATCCGTTAACATACTGCTCGTGCTTACCCAATGATACCAGTAGCGGAGAACAGACCTCTGTATTTAGCCTTCCTGGACATAAACAGGCCGTACGATAGCATAAACATGGAGCTCCTGTGGCGTTACTCAAAGATGAAGGTGTCGGTCATGAGATAGCATTGCTAAAGGGAATATATACCACGATAATGAAGTCGAAATTGCATGGGTCGGGATAAGAAGTGCGGCAAGTCTAGAAACAGAAAGGGCTAAGGCATGCAGGGTTGTCCGTTATCATCGCTGCATTTCATGACTGATAACAACGGAAAGAAGCTGTAATCTCTCGCACAAATTAGGCGGAATGGAGTAGAGTCTCTCGGTTTTATCTATGCGGACGTTATTCTACTATTAGCTGACAGCTAGGAAGGTTTGCAGACTGTAGTTAATACTTGTGGTGAAGAAAGAGACGTTATAGGCTTTATTTTAGAGCCATTAAGTCAGGTTTGGTGACATTTAATGATTCAACAGATCAGGCGCTAACAGTACCAGGGCATGAGATACCCAGGCTGGCAGAGTACAAATATCTCGGGGTATGGGTAAACGAAGGACATACATATATATAAAAGCACGAAAATGCTACCAGGGAGAAAAGGCAAAGAGATGCCGCAATAATGAAACATAGAGCATATTATGGGAGTACAATAGGTGTGATGTACTGAGAGATATTCGCAAAGGAATGATGATGTCAGGGCTTACATTTGGGAATTCAGTTTTGTGCCGGAGGCAAAAGTTCAGTCGGGCTAGAACCACAGGGGGACATGGACTGGAGACTGTTCGAAGCACGGGAAGCTTAGACAAAAATACGATAAGAACTCCTCAGGAAATTGGGTTATCGATAACACGTGGGAAGCTAAGGTATTTAAATACCTATACAGAAACAACTTTGACTTACAGTGTCGGGATAGGACTGCAAAACAAACCGATAAGTATGCAGGACATCATGGCGGATAAATAAAGATATTTATGGTTTATGGTATGTGGGAGTTTAACGTCCCAAAGCGACTCAGGCTATGCGGGATGACGTCACCACTCATATAGTACTACGTAGTGCTTAATAATAATAATAATTGGTTTTGGGGGAAAGGAAATGGCGCAGTATCTGTCTCATGTATCATTGGACACCTGAACCGCGCCGTAAGGGAAGGAATAAAGGAGGGAGTGAAAGAATAAAGGAAGAGAGAGGTGCCGTAGTGGAGGGCTCCGGAATAATTTCGACCACCTGGGGATCTTTAACGTGCACTGACATCGCACAGCACACGGGCGCCTTAGCGTTTTTCCTCCATAAAAACGCAGCCGCCGCGGTGGGGTTCGAACCCGGGAACTCCGGATCAGTAGTCGAGCGCCCTAACCACTGAGCCACCGGAATTGGAATTTTAATTTTGTCCCATTTTCACCCCCGAACATTGCTTTATTTTCTGCACCAAAATAAAGCTATAATTCCTCGTTTTACCGCTAACATTGCGCCTGCACGGTTTCACGAATATCAGGTAACATTATTTCATTTGAACTGTAATCTCAGAGCGTGTTTTGACCAGTTGATCGTTTTCTTCATGAATCGTTCACATCTCTTAAAATGCCGAGCATATGCGATAGGTTATTTATTTCATTGTCTGTAATATTTAGCACTGGCATGTAGTGTTCTGTAGAGCTTAGAGGTGACTGAAATCTTAAGAAACATAAAAAGAACAAGCGAGTATTATGTTTTTTTTTGCATCGAGATTGATAAAGTGCTACCTTTTTATTTCTTTTAATGAAGTGACGCGTCTCTACACTATATGCTTTGTGTTGAACTTGCGTTGATTTATGAACGCAATTCAGCATGTTCCTTTTTTGCAGTGTTATGTTGTGCATTGATTCCCCACTTTTTATATATTTTTGCGAAATATTCAGTTTATTTCGTGATACAGCTTTCGTTAAGTCTGTATATGATCAGTACATACTTATTTTATTTGTTTGTACATGTCGACTTTGACGCTCGAGTTGACATTATGGTAGTAACGAAACGACGTTGCCTTAGATTGATAAAATTCAAGCATATTATTACTGGTTATACAAGGAATTACAATTTAAATTGAGCACATAAAAAAAACGCATAAACCAACATGACGCCACGTTCAACACCAATACTTTGGTGCTATCGCTCTGTACTAACAAAACAGCTAATGCAGGTGTTAAATAAATTATCTTATGCTGCGTTTTCTCCGTAAACAGAAGCTTATCCGCCGTTTAGCATGCTTTATTGTCGAAAGTACACATATATTTAAAACACATGATGTGGCATCCGACCGCCGTCGTTCATGCTCATTAAACATTGTTTCCCCCAAGGGGGCGCATAAAAACTGCATTCATTTAGGGTGCATCAATGCCAGCGCCTGCGGCGGCGCTGGCATTGAGGCACCCTAGTATTCATTCATAGAAAAGTTGTTCAAAACGTTATACGCCATTCTAGCCGGATCGAGCAGCAGTTTAAACAGCAGGCTTCATTAGCACTAAGAGGTCGAAAAGAAACGGTTTTTAAAAACATGGCTCCCTTAAAAATGTGTGCATGGTGGTACGTCCGTTCCGTGCAAGACATGCCACAAAACTCCCCATCCCCAGCCTAGCCGGCACTTTAGTGGCACTTTTCACGTATAGATGGCAGCACAAAAACTAGCGTCGTATAGCGCTTGCAGAACCTTCCTCGGGATGGCGCCAAGGTATATGTGGTGGCTAGAAGAGAGGCGGTTCAATGAACGCCCGAGTGAGCGCAGCGCGGGAAATTCAATTCTTTTTTACTTAATGCAGTGAAGTTTGCAAGCTTGCTGAAACCGTGAGGTAAATACGATACAATCTGATCTCTTTTTGTTGAAAAAAAATGTTAATTTTTCTTCACGTGCTAAGCAGCGCAGCTTTTGATTATAAAAGATCCCATTAGTTGCAGCAGTTCATTATTCTTTTGCCGTTATGACCCAAGTTTCACTTTCCAGTGACAGCATTACGCTAAAATAAGTTGTCTCAGCTATCAAAATGGCTTTTGACCTGCACTGAAAATCAGATGAAAAAGAAGAAAGGAGGGAGGTGTTCCTTTCTCCTTTTATTGAGTGCAGGTGAATGAGCAACCTCTGCCTGCCGATTCTTGACAGATCCCGCAGTGTGGGTATGTGCCATCTTTTGAAAGGCTAACAACAAGTGCGCGCACTGCTACGTGGAATATAGTATAATCCGAGCTTGGTATTGTTCACGCAAGGAGTGAACCCTTCTGCGCGTGGAGCGAACCTTTCTACGCTTCAAAGAACAGGAATTTAAAAGAGCGTGTTTTTTTGTTTTCTTTTTTTTTTTGCTGTACTGCAGAAAGGCGCGGGCGGCATTGGCCACAGCTTGGCAGCCGAAATGCATATAGCGGCCGGAAACTTAATCCAGCGCCTAGACGGAATTTTATTAATAAGAATGTGTTCGATACGGCTGCTTACACGGGCTCCCTTGCGAGACTGTTGAACATAATAATAATAATTGGTTTTTTGGGGAAAGGAACTGGCGCAGTCTCTGTCTCATATATCGTTGGACACCTGAACCGCGCCGTAAGGGAAGGGATAAAGGAGGGAGTGAAAGAAGAAAGGAAGAATAGGTACCGTACTGGAGGGCTCCGGAATAATTTCGACCACCTGGGGATCTTTAACGTGCACTGACATCGCACAGCACACGGGCGCCTTAGTGTTTTTCCTCCATAAAAACGCAGCCGCCGCGGTCGGGTTCGAACCCGGGAACTCCGGATCAGTAGTCGAGCGCCCTAACCACTGAGCCACCGCGGCTGGGACTGTTGAAAATTACTTTGGTTTTCTGCATGTTAATTCTTAGACCCACTCGCTTGGCCAATCGCTTGGCCGTCGATTTTTCAGCGTTTCTTTTTTTTTCCTGAGAGAAATCTGTGGATATTTTTCGACGTTTATTTCTGCGATTGGTGTTTTGATGATGATGAAGATGATGATGATGATGATGATGATGATGATGATGATGATGATGATGATGATGATGGATTTTCATGGCGCAAGGGCATCTGTGGCCAATGAGCGCCATGGCACAAGTTATTTTCATTTGCTCAAGGTGGGGTCAAAGACCCATTTCACCCTGATTGAGCCGAGCACCAGGCCAGGAGAAGCTCGTACCCGTTGTATCACCGGTGGGTACCCGGGGGCACTGGGTATCGAACCCCCCACCTCCCGCATGCGAGGCGGATGCTCAACCACTAGGCCTCCGCTGCGGTCCTAGGCGATTGGCCTTTTACCTAAATGTTACACACGCTATGTTCAGTTGGCTGTAGTAGTTGGCTCGTCGACCATGTTGACTTGATTTTTTCAGGAATTAAGCTTGTGTTCACAGCTCCCAACTTCGAAACTGCTCGTTAAGCATCACCCCTTGAGATGTTAAGATGCTCGGCGGAGTATAGGCTAGTGGCCCATATAGAGTTTCCAAAACAACAGAGCGATGACAACACCATGTACTGAGCTTATGCGGAGGCACGTTTGGACCTCCGACTGAAGCGTCTTCAGGCCGCATTTGTCCAGCACAAAGGGTCTGTGGGTCTGTTCGTAGTGAACGAATTCTACTGGAAACTCCCTTTTCCAGAAAGATCAAGAAGTTGGGCGTCCATTTAGGGGCCAGCTGTGAAATGAAAGGCACAGTGGGTGTTGCGCTGCGTGTTCACCTTCTAAAGTGCTGTAAAAATGATGCGAGCTATATTCCTAGGTGCTCAGCTACCATGTTCATTAGGCTGTCCCTGCTTCAGGGACCTGCTGCTGGTGCCTAATTCCACTTCTTTGGTAGGACAAGTTTAACAACAAACAGAGGTCGCAGCTCGTAAACGACGGTTCTTCTTCGCCTGAAGCGTCTTCATAACCTCGAGTACGAGGCATACGTCTCGTACAGAAAGGCTATTCAAATCAGTTCTCGCGAATATTCTGGAGTTCACCCAAGTGGTTTGAGCTTTTAGCTCCTCTCTCTGACGTCATCAGAGTTCTTTAAGGAAGGCAAAATTGGGCAGTAAGGCATCAAAACATCGGTCAGAGCCTGATAGGAAACCATCTTGGAGAGCTTATAGTGGAGAGGCTCTTTTGTTCAAGACCTACTGAATGGTAGACAGCGTTGAACTTAGGACCTAGTCCCTGGCGTAAATTCAACCAGTGCTCACCGCCGGGACGGCTAACCCTTTTGACCATTGTTGCAAATGGGTTGCAAGCCCCAAGGGTAGCGTTGGCCTGGCGGCCTGGGGCACAGCTGGAAACATCCGAAGGTCCTGGCAAAGGATGAGTCGACTGGCAACAGAACAACTTGTTTATTCTGGCATCGCAAAAGAGCAGCCGGTCAGGGCGACCACGTTACTCGAAGGAAGAAATCGAAGTCTCTCCTTGGCGTCCGGGGCAGCTGCCTTTTATACCCTCGGAGTCGAGGGCAAGAAGGAACGGCACGGGATGAGGCGCCCGATACGGCGACGCTCGGACATGTTCAGACGTGACGTGCGCGTCCGCCGGGCCGGCGCCGGTCAGACCTCCTCGCCTCCCAGTTGGGGAGCTCCTCTCCCCGGCTGCCGCGCTTTGACAAGCGTGGGCACCAACATGCACACACACACACACACGACGACACGTGGCATTGAAACCTGCCTGGACGCGCTTGGCGGGAGGCGTTACGGCAGCACTGAACGGGCCCAAAATGACCGCCACTTTGAACGAAGTCCCGGAGTCCGTTGCATCCGCGCCGGCTATACCGCGCGTCGTAGGCGAAACGTAACAGACCGCCCCGCCGGGAGAAGGAGATCCCGATGGTCAGGGGACTGCATCCGCTGTCCGGAGGGATGTCGCTCGATGATGCTCGTAATCGAAACCGGTCGTCCCTCGACGTTGCTTGAGCGCAGCGCACATAGAAGGCATCGTTCTCAGGTTCAGGATCACACAGGACACTGCAAAGTGACTTCGGGAGAGTTGCCATTTTTGTGCTCGTTCCCAGCAAGCGTTAGAACTACGCCGAAACGCAATCGCTCAGTCAGCAAGCACGATACAACCCTCACTAAGCTCTGCCAGGCTCTTTCCCCTTTTATACTACTGCCTAGTTCCTTACAGTAGTCAAGCAGCACTCAGAACGCGTCCACAAATTGGAAAATTGCACTAGAAAGCACATCATCACTTTGAAACACTAACAAAAGCAATATGTTAAAAATACTGCCTCAGGAAGAAAACATCAGTAACAAACAACTTTGAGGCGGATTCCTACGTTAGGGGCTTCGACTTAAGCCATCGGCGTTACCGTTGAGACTCCCCTTTTTGTAACGCACCTCAAAGGAATATTGTTGCAAAGCGAGGCTCCAGCGCAGGAGGCGGCCATTTTTGGGAGCGATGGTCTGCAGCCATTGGAGAGGGCAGTGATCCGTCTCAATGATAAACCTCGAGCCGGCTAGGTAGCATGACAATTTCTGAACGGCCGACACGAGACACGCACACTCTTTCTCGGTGGCGCTGTACGCCTGCTCACGACAGGTCAGCTTACGACTAGCATAAAGGACGGGGTGTTCCACTTCTCCATTTTCCCGTTGGCACAGTACAACGCCCATGCCTCGCTCACTAGCATCGCACTGAACAACGAACCCTTTTGTGTAGTCTGGCGATCGTAGCACAGGCTGGCTTGTTAGGGCGCTCTTTAGGGCGCTAAAAGCTCCTTCCTTTGTCTCGCTCCAGACGACTGTTTGGGGCTCTGTTTTTCTTCGAGCATCCGTCAGGGGAGCCGCGATATCGGAGTACCTGGGGATGTACCTCTGAGAGTAGCCGGCGACACCTAAGAACGACCGAATATCGGTCTTCGTGCGCGGTTGCGGGAAGTCTCGCACAGCGGCCACCTTTATTTCAGAGGGGCGGCGACGACCCTGTCCAATCACGTGACCGAGGTAGACAACCTCGGCCTGTGCTAATTGGCACTTGGGAGCCTTGACTGTCAAGCCCGCTTCGCGCAGGCGGGTTAGCACTGCCCGCAAGTGTGCCATATGCTCAGACCAGGATGCGGAGAATATCGCTACGTCGTCTAAATACGGTAAAGCGAATTCTTCCTGTCCCCGCAACACTTTGTCCATGAGGCTTGAAAAGCAGTATGGCGCGTTCTTCAAACCAAAACTCAAAACTTTAGGACGGAATGTTCCCATTGGTGAAATGAACGCCGCATACCTACTAGCCTCTTCTGTAAGTGGAACCTGCCAATAACCCCTGACAAGATCTAGGGTGGAAATAAACTGAGCGCTACTAACTTTCTCAAGGCGCTCCTCGATGTTAGGGATCGGATAAATTTGATCCTTAGTGATGGAATTAAGCCTGCGGTAGTCGACGCAAGGACGAGGTTCCTTGCCCGGTACCTCAACTAAAATTAAAGGGGAGGTATAATCACTCTCACCCGCCTCAATAACACCGAGCTGTAGCATTTTCTTTACCTCAGCCTCCATAATATCGCGCTGGCGGGGTGACACCCGGTACGCCTTGGATCGTACTGGCTCTGGGGAGGAAAGTTCTATATCATGAGTAAGGACAGAAGTCCTACCAGGCCTCTCAGAGAACTGACCTTGAAACTCTTGTAAGAGTTGGTGTAGTTCGGTTTTCTGCTCAGCCGACAGCGGTGCTTTAATGATTAAGTCACTAATGACCTGATCAGTGTCTTCCCTGTTCGTCACTGAGCCTAGTCCCGGAAGCTCGACCGGAAGCTCTTCTAACTTTCCCGTGTCGGGCATTTCCTCTCCAGTACCCGGCGCCTTCAACGCTACAGGCTCAATTTTATTCAGTTCGGACGTGCTCTGAATATCAGCTTGCTGCGCCTCCGACCCTTTCTCATTGTTCGACAACGTCGGCCCCGCAACTACCGCCTTTGCAGCGAGCTCCCGAACTCTCGATCCGGTTAAGGCCTGAACGCTAGCCTCACCAAACAAAAGCCCCTTCTCGCGCAGGAGGTGATCGGACCTGTTCGAAAATAGGTACGGGTACTGGGGGGGGGGGGGGGGGGGGGGGGCAGCATAGATGACACTGCGGCCTCCGTCTCAATTGCTCCGAAAGGTCCTTCAATAAGCACTTTTGCTACGGGCAGACACACGCTATGAGCTTCCACGGCTTGTTTGATCCATGCGCACTCGCCCGTGAACATATCGGGTTCTACGTAAGAGGGGTGAACTACATCTATTGTAGCTGCGGAATCACGAAGCACTCGGCACTCTTTCCCGTTCACGAGGAAGTCTCGCATGTAAGGCTCGAGAAGCTTCATGTTCTCGTCAGTGCTACATAATGACAAACACACGACTTTTCTTTTTGTTTCTGGACACTGCGCCGAAAAGTGGCCCGGCTTCTGGCACGTATAACACACGCGCGCTTGCCTCCTCTCGAACCGCTTTCTGCGTTCGGCTTCGGCTGCCGCCGTCTCCTTACGTTCGGTCGGACTGCTTTCACTCGCATCCGCACTACGCGTGTCCCCCCTTGCTCTCATGGGTGTGAACTTCGGCCTCTCAGACTTGGAGCCAAATTCACCCTTTTGACCGTCCTTAGCTCCGCGAGCCCGACGCGTCACAAACTCCTCGGCTAGCTCGGCGGCTTTAGCCACTGTACTAACGTCTGGCCTATCCAAGACCCAGTACCGCACGTTCTCAGGTAACCGACTATAAAACTGTTCCAGCCCGAAACACTGCAGTATTTTCTCGTGGTCACCAAACGCTTTCTCTTCTTTGAGCCACTCCTGCATGTTTGACATAAGCCTGTAGGCAAACTCTGTATATGACTCACTTCTGCCTTTTTCATTTTCCCGAAACTTCCGACGGAACGCCTCCGCTGACAGCCTGTACTTTTTTAGCAGACTCGATTTCACTTGGTCGAAATCCTCTGCCTCCTCTCTCTTCAAGCGAGCGACTACGTCGGCCGCCTCGCCGGGTAACAAAGTGAGCAAGCGCTGTGGCCACGTTTCCCGAGAGAACCCCTGCTTCTCGCACGTTCGCTCAAAGTTAACCAGGAACAAACCAATGTCCTCTCCAAGCTTAAACGGCCGCATCAGGTCAGCCATTTTGAACGATACCCGTTTTCCTGCACCGTGTGCCTGACTTCCATTACGAGCGCGTTCCATCTCTACCTCGAGACGCTTCATTTCCAAAGCGTGTTGACGGTCGCGCTCTTCTCTCTTTTTGCTCTTTACGTTCGCGCTCGTCTTTATCTTTTTGTTCTTTACGTTCGCGCTCGTCTTTCTCTTTTTGCTCCCTCTCCTCAATGGTCTCAAGGCATTCCGACAGCTCGTCATCCTCAGCCTCCAACTCAAGAATAGCCCTTAGCAGTTCTGGTTTTCTGAGTTTGTCCGAGACATCCAGACCCAACTCTCTTGCAAGCTCCAGCAATTTCGGTTTGCGCAACGACTTCAAATCCATGGCTGCTCCGAATGCTGCTTTCTCTACTGCCTACTATTGTCTTGCCGCAAACTAACCCGGCAGCAACGACAACACAATTACCAGCTCTGTTTCTGACACTAACAAAAGCCTGGCAAAACTCAGAAGAAGAAAGTCCCGCACTCACCAAACCTCGCAGCCAAGAATTCAGCGCAGTCGTTCCGCTGCAGGCAACCAGTCATCACACAGGGCTCGTTGCACTGCTCCCGGATGGTCGTTGTGCTGCTCAGCATACAGTTGACCGCATATCGTCGCTGCTGGCCTCCGTTGTCGCGATCTCACCGCTGGCAACCAGTTGTTGCAAATGGGTTGCAAGCCCCAAGTGTAGCGTTGGCCTGGCGGCCTGGGGCACAGCTGGAAACATCCGAAGGTCCTGGCAAAGGATGAGTCGACTGGCAACAGAACAACTTGTTTATTCTGGCATCGCAAAAGAGCAGCCGGTCAGGGCGACCACGTTACTCGAAGGAAGAAATCGAAGTCTCTCCTTGGCGTCCGGGGCAGCTGCCTTTTATACCCTCGGAGTCGAGGGCAAGAAGGAACGGCACGGGATGAGGCGCCCGATACGGCGACGCTCGGACATGTTCAGACGTGACGTGCGCGTCCGCCGGGCCGGCGCCGGTCAGACCTCCTCGCCTCCCAGTTGGGGAGCTCCTCTCCCCGGCTGCCGCGCTTTGACAAGCGTGGGCACCAACATGCACACACACACACACACACGACGACACGTGGCATTGAAACCTGCCTGGACGCGCTTGGCGGGAGGCGTTACGGCAGCAGTGAACGGGCCCAAAATGACCGCCACTTTGAAAGAAGCCCCGGCGTCCGTTGCATCCGCGCCGGCTATACCGCGCGTCGTAGGCGAAACGTAACACCATGAGCTCGGCCAAATACGAGCTTTCTTACCTGTAGACAAAAAAAAATTGTTTCCGCGCATTAACCTGTAAAAGGACGGCAGATTGGGTGAGTTGGTGTCCCATGGTAACAAGAAAATTCAACCAGCGCTTGACAGCAGGACCAGAAAGAGGAGACAAACACAGCGCCGTGTTTGTCTCCTCCTCTTTCTGGTCCAGTTGTCTAGCGATGTTTGAGTTTTCTTGTTACCGTTGACCTGTAACCTGTTTTTAATGACTTTAGAAACTTTCCTCTATAGAACCGAGGCGGCTGCCTGCGCTTATGAGCTCGACCATGCCTACTGCGCTCTTTGATGGAAGAAACGAAGCCTTGCAGTGATATTCTCGTCGACGTAGCTTTGAAATATCGATGGTATCGTTCTGAGTGCCTCTTCAGCATTTCACTGCTTTGAAAAGGAAGTGCGAAGGAAATAACGGTCATCGGCTAGCATCAATATGCCCAGAAGGCGTTGCTTTTTCGGTTTTTTCCATTTTTTTTCTTTTTCCCGGCGGATGCTTATCGGTGTTTTTCAGTTAAAATTGGAAAGTACTCGTCCCAGTCATAGCATGCAGAAGTTTCATAGAAAGAAGCTCGACCCTTCAATGCAGCCCAACCTACCGGCCGCCCGGCCTCTCCGACTGGGATGTAACACTGCTATGTACAGCTGTGGCTGAGAGTGACGTCTGCGAACGCTCATTCCCATCCCTCTGCAATGGCAGACTCTCCACCTTGAGAGCAGTGAGCACTTTAAGATCGAAGAAATTATTGCACACCTGCTTTGCCATTCAGCCACTGCCTCCGATTTGGCAATAGGCCAATACCACAGGACCTCAGCCTCAACCTTCATCAGTTAAATGAGACACGGGGGCACTCTTAAAGCATTTAACACACACACGTTTGAGCTCTATAGACTGTATACTGACTACGGGCGTCCTTTTTTACTGCGAATCAAAAGTAAACATGGGCAGCCTCCACATTATGATATGAACCATCATGCTTTCTCTTCCCTTGTCCCCTTCGCCACGTGAAAGGTAGTCTACCTGGCATTTAGTGGTGAATCTTTAAGCCTTTCCTCTCTTCCGTCTCTCTCTCTCTCTTCATCAAATAATTGGTTTCTTGGGGGAAAGGAAATGGCGCAGTATCTGTCTCATATATCGTTGGACACCTGAACCGCGCCGCAAGGGAAGGGATAAAGGAGGGAGTGAAAGAAGAAAGGAAGAAATAGGTGCCGTAGTGGAGGGCTCCGGATTAATTTCGACCACCTGGGGATCTTTAACGTGCACTGACATTGCACAGCACACGGGCGCCTTAGCGTTTTTCCTCCATAAAAACGCAGCCGCCGCGGTCGGGTTCGAACCCGGGAACTCCGGATCAGTAGTCGAGCGCCCTAACCACTGAGCCACATGAGGCGTAAATTCAATCTAAAGTGCTTGCACTTGATGCGCGTATCGTCGCATTTATAAAATCCGAGTCAGAGGACGGATTTCGAGCATGAAATTTAAGAGTAAACTCATACATACGCGTACTTAAAGAGAGAGAGACAGAGAGAAGCGTTTAATGGATATGGTATTTGGGTGAGCTCTCATTCCAGGAGCCCATTGGCTTTTGCCGCCCCTCTTGCCTGGTCCACCAGCGAAAGCTGGACCTCCGAATGTAAGCTGGACAGCGCCGCCTCCCAGTCCTCAGTTGTTGGGTTATTGCATCTTGGTATAGCTGGGTTTTTCTGGCATGCCCATACCATATGGTATAAGTCAGCCACTTCACCGCAGAAAGCGCAATGTGGGTCGTACCAATTTAGAAACATATAGCTGAATTTGACAAGATTCATAAAAGTATTCGAATGCAATTTCTTTACAATGACTCCTTGTTCCCTGTTTAGATTTTTGTGTGGTTCGGCGTATACTTTGCTTTGTCAGGTGGCGCCCCGACGCAGAGTGGTACGGGTCGGAACTTAATGAGTCTCTTATTTTTGCACACAGTATACACGCAGCTTCGATATGAAAAGAAGGTCAGTTCGAACAAAAGAACGAATTATGTAGTAACTTGTACACTGAAGTTAAAACGTATCATGAGCATTATCCGTTCGGAATAAAACTATTTAGAACAAACGAAAAAATATGGTGTTCAGCCGCACTTGAAGAGTGATTATTGCCTGAATGCGGAAAACGTGTTCCCTTTTATGTTCGAGTTCCCTGTACACTCTGCAAAAGTCATTAAATACTTGAAAATTCAGAAAACCTAGCTGTAAACTGAATTGAAAAAAAAAACGTTCTTTATTGTATACTCTTCAGGTGCATCTTCAGGGTTGCTCGGAGCATCAGTCTGGACGCGTGGCTTCACCCTACAGCCACGACACGCTTTGGGAAGTCGCCTGGAAGCAAATCTTCAATGGGAGCAATGTGCTACACCTGCATAAGGCTGCAAAAGGAGACCAAGGCACACTAAAGTGAGTTTCGATTTTTTGTTTTTGTTGAAGAATTTACTGAATATAGGTGCACTATTATATTTTTATGCTGCAATCACCTGCCTTTTTATTATTTTTTTCGGAAACTAGGAAATAGAGAAAAACAGTAACTCATCCGCCGGAGCTCGCTCGATATGCGGTGGAGTGCGACATGTTACCAAAGCGTATTGAATTTTGTGATCTTGACATGATAATGTTGTCTGGTTACACTAATCTCGTGCAATTTGACAAGGCTACTTGAGCAACTACAGCCGAGCAGACGGCTTCTATCGCAATACAAATAGCGCCGAAAATTCATCCATGAGGGTATTTATTTAAAAGACGTCACAAGTCCCCAGCCACGATGGACTCTTGTCCTCCCTTTTACGCCGTCGTTGGCATACACAAATTCTACAATGGCGGAATTCACTCTTTTTCTCAATCACGTCCGAAGTCACGAGTAGGATATAAAAATTCCCTCGTGAAGAGCACTTTGCTCGTGAACTAAATGCCCATCAACGCACTACCAAAGCGCCAAACGGTGTCTATAGGGACTCTGCAAGGCAGCTTCCACAAGCATATATCGTGGACCTTCACGTGGCAGCTGTCAAAGACTCGGCGGTGGCAGCAGTTTTCAACACTGGACACGTGAGCGTCGGGCTTCTCTTCCACGAAATGAAGCGATCATCAAAGTGGGCCAAGCAACAACACCTGCTCCCTGCTGTGTCATCCAGCAAGCGCTTCTCACTATGGGTGGCGGTAGAAACCTGCAGTATATAGCGCACTTGACAACTCCCATATCTTATCACACGTGCCCCTACCTGTAGTCGCTCGACCTACTACTCACTGCCACGCAGTCAGTAGCTTATACTGCCGTGATAGAGATTGCGCGTCATTTCGCGTTTATTCAAGCGACGAGCTGAGTTGCCGCCGTTGTTCCTGTTATCTTCAGCCGCTTCGTGCTGCCTGCTCACACAAGTTATCGTTTCGCTGCGTTTCTGGGCACTCTGTCGCGTCGGCCTGCACTTGTCCACGTGTTAATATTTCAAGAGAAACTCAGTAATGGGAATCATGCGAGTAGGTTCGTACGTGCAGTCTTTGCCAAAAGTAATCAGGCTAGACGGTTGCCTCTCAGTCGCATATTGAAGCTGTTTATATGCCAGCCTCCAAGCTCTAAATCTCTGTATGGTAAGAAGAACCCTTGTCAACACCTTCCGGGACCTTTTTAATCTTTACGGAAGCCGTAAGGGCTCTACTATTCGAATGAGAAGCAAACAATGCAGTCTGGTTACTTTTGGCAAAGGCTGTAGCGCGCTCAAGTGGCGCGCTGCGTTGTTTATTTTTGGCAGTGGTAGTTCCTTAGCGGCCCCGATAAAGATATAGGCAATGTGCATGCGCGATGCCATCTCGTTTCGAGCCCTATGCCACTACACTAATACCAATCTTGAAGGGCGTTTCGTAACGATATGCGGCACTTGAGTGTGCTCATCAAGCTGTGTTCTGCTGCCTTCTGCTTGTCAGTCATCACTTGTGCTTTTTTGTGCGTCAAGATGAGTGAACTTCTCTCCGAACTAGCCGCAATAGCGATACAGTGGCTGCGATGAAAACAATGTGCTGGCTTCGGCCCAGGAATAATAATAATAATAATAATAATAATTGGTTTTTTGAGGGGAAAGGAAATGGCGCAGTATCTGTCTCATATATCGTTGGACACCTGAACTGCGCCGTATGGGAAGAGATAAAGGAGGGAGTGAAAGAAGAAAGGAAGAGAGAGGTGTCGTAGTGGAGGGCTCCGGAATAATTTCGACCGCCTGGGGATCTTTAACGTGCGCTGACATCGCACAGCACACGGGCGCCTTAGCGTTTTTCCTCCATAAAAACGCAGCCGCCGCGGTCGGGTTCGAATCCGGGAACTCCGGATCAGTAGTCGAGCGCCCTAACCACTGAGCCACCGCGGCGAATAATAATAATTGGTTTTTGGGGAAAGGAAATGGTGCAGTATCTGTCTCATATATCGTTCGACACCTGAACCGCGCCGCGCCGTAAGGGAAAGGATGAAGGAGGGAGTGAGAGAAGAAAGGAAGGTAGAGGTGCCGTAGTGGGGGGCTCCGGAATAATTTCGACCACCTGGGGATCTTTAACGTGCACTGACATCGCACAGCACACGGGCGCCTTAGCGTTTTTCCTCCATAAAAACGCAGCCGCCGCAGTCGGGTTCGAAGCGGTCGGGAACACAATTTCGCATTTGGGAGAAGAAACGCTAAAAGATCGTGCGCTGATCATCGGTCGTCACTTAAAAACCCTGCATGTATTTAAAATAGTTCGAAGCCCCCTCCATCAAACGGCGTTCATCGTAGTGCGCAAATTAGGCCTGGGAAAATATTAGCAACACCCCCCGCCCCCTGCAAAAAGTTCTGCGAACGCCTTTCTCGGGTATGGACAAGACATGTACAGAACTTGTTCTGGACTTGTATAGGACCTGTGCAGGCGCAAGAAGGTATGCAGATGTGTTGAAGACAAGCGACTTCCGTTCCACCTTTAATCTGAAATCAGTATGCAGTTTTCTTTCGATCCTTGCGCTGTTTGAGCATCAAAATGAAACAACGCACTCAGATGTCCATCCGTCTGTAGAAACTCTAGAACACATTCCACACACCGGCTCGCTGCGAACGGCATGAAAGAAAATACGTCCCTGGAGGGACAGGTGGATCACATGCGCAGTGCGTGCTCGTTTCTAGAGGCAACACACGTGGTCGCTTGCAACATACGCTGTATAGAAATAAAAACCCCGCGCACTGCGTCGCCGCCAGACTCCCAGATGATATCTCCTTTCATTTTGCCTCCTCTTGTCCACGCACGCGCGCCGGCCAGATAAGCGAGAGAGCCACCATGCATCCATCCGCCACTGTCGCAGTTCTCTGAGCTGGGACTTCTAAAGGGGGAAAGCTGGGGGAGGAGGATAGTGCTCTTGTTTTCGTCTCGGCGGCACTAGCATCGGCCGTAGCTAGCAGCTGAGCCGAGGGCTGACTCGGGCACCTGGTCCGGGCGCGTCCATTAGTGCATTAGCTGCACATCCCACGCCATGGCTCGGTGCGCTTTGCTGCTGCTGCCGCCGCCTCCGCGCTTCTGCTGCAGGCCGCTTCGTTCATTACGAAATGAAACGCACTTTATAAATTTTGGGCCGCGCAAATACGAGCCCGCCGCCGTGGCTCTTGGGGCTTCCGGCGAGAGAGCGCGCGCGCGCCGGGATCCACTAATTCCCCGGTCGCCATTAATTCGGTCCTCCGCCTCGCCTCCTCTCCCCGTCTCTTCTTACCGGCCTCCCTCTCGTCCTCGGTGGCCCATCTTTTTACCTCCTCCGTAGCGCGGACGACGAGCTGCTGCTGCACATTGATTGCTACATATGCATGCGAGCGCGCGGCTCCTTGGGAATCTTCTTCAGGCCGATCGAACTCTAGGCTGCGGCCTGCACCTGCAGTGCCTCCGCTCTAGCTACTGTCAGCCGTCGGTGTTGGCGCAACTTGGCTGGCGCGTCTTATTTTTGTCAATACTGAATGTGGAAGAACGTACTGACATCTTTGCGAGGATGTACGGCATTTTTCACCCTGCCGTCTGACGAATGCTGCTTCAAATTCGGCAAGTGTGACACGAGGTGAAGCAACATTTCTCTATAGCGATTTAAAATTAGAGTTGCCTCTTTAACCGGTAATATGGAGCTTAATTGTACTGACACAAGGCAATCTTTTTTCACTTCTACACTAATCTGGTACGCTGTGTGGTATGGTATGGTACTGCAGGGCAGTGGAGGGGAGGGGAGGGCAAGTAGGGTATGGTGTGGTATGGCACGGTATGGCACGGTATGGCATGGTATGGCATCGTATGGTGTGGCATGGCATGGTATCGTATGGTACAGTGTGGTATTGTAGGGCAGTGTAGTGTAGTGGAGGGGCCGTTATGGCAAGAAGGGATGGTGTGGTATGGCATAGCGTATGGTATGGTGTGGTACGATGTGGTATTGTAGGGTAGTGGAGGGGAGGGAAGGAAAGGGTAAGTAGGGTGTGGTGTGGTATGGTATGGCATGGTATGGTATGGTATGGAGTTTCACGCCTACGAGTTGAATGTGGTGTATAAGGCGCACGCCGAAGAGAAGGGGGGGGGGGGGTGGCTTGTCGATTAATATCGACCATCTAGAGTTCTGTAACGTTGGTTTACATGACACAATACATGTGAGTTTTTGCATGTTTCTCCATCGAAATGCAGCCACATAAGCCTTAATTCGATCTCACGACCATAAGCTTCAACCGGGCAGTAACTGAGCCACAGGGGTGGGTCCTCAACTCACAAATATTAAATCTCTTCGAATGTTCACGAATATTGTTTGGAATTGTCAAAAGGGTTTCACGCACGTGGCAAGCATCGACATGATCTGCAAAAACCACTTTCAGGTGAGAAAAGCCTCAGAACTGTTCGCGAACTTCAAGAAGATTTAGCCAAGCCAAGGGAGTTGTCCAGATCCTCCAGGACAGTGACTTAGAAAACAGCGACAGCCCACAGTTCCCAATCATGCGCAAATAATGAACGGCTTCGACATAATCGGTTAGCAGCGGCCGCTTTTCAAGTGAGATGACTAACGGAAATACAGCGGACCAAGGGAAGAAAAAACAAACGGAAGAGGCGCTAAAGAGCTATGCGTGAGACCTTCAGAACTCCTCCTTCCTTTGTCGCCTTGTAAACAAAGGGTTGTTGGAGCCAGACAGCCCTGACACAAGGCTTGAATTATCCCCAAGTGATTGAACATTCATAGGTGGGTGTTTGTGATATACTCGTTTCTATAGCGCTCGAACGCATGAACTAAAGTACCCGTGCGCACACAGTTCTCAGTTGGTATAGGTCCGCTCACGATGCAGCATAAACACACGTCATATTGGCTTCAAGAAAACCTTTGTTTTCCAGTGGGCGAATAAACTCCCGCCCCTTTCGCCCTGCCGTGAGGCGCAGAGGGTGACGTCAGCGATAGAGCTCCACTGGTCCCACTTAATACAATGTTATCTATAAAGAGACTGTAGGCATATCGTATAGTGCTCCACATAAGGAGTAAACGAATGTCAGTTAGAAAGGGTGGAAGACGAGCAGACGCCATTTCTTTCTGTTGTTATTCGCTGCATGTTTATGAGAGGTATTTAGTGAATTCGACTGGTAATAATTGGGAAAACACGTTAATGGAGAACACCTCAGAAACCTCCGACTTGCTGAAGATATTGTCTTGTTAAGTATGCAACAGGTTGAAATGAAGTGCGCGTTGGAGGATCTCTAAAGGTGAAATGCAATGACAAGCTTAAAAATTAACTTCGAAAAACGATTAGCAGTCTGAGAAGGGAACAAGAGATTAACATAAGCACAGGCATACTGCATCATTGAGGAAGTCAATCTAACTGGGCAATTCCAAGTGATAGGAAACGGCGCCAGAGGGAGCAGGGAGTCATGCAAGGAGATAAGATTAGGGGAAGTTTGCTGGCAACAACGTGGACGGAGGTTATTATTATTATCGCAATGGTGAAAGAAGGTGGTGGGTGTGGTGTGATCGTAGTGATGATGGCGATGACACCGAGCCCTTGTGAAAGTGAAAGTGAACCAACTTAATTCGGGCCTGTTTCGGTCATCAAGGCTGGAGTTTGCAAGAACTCGGAGCTCATAGTAACTCCTGCTCCGCCATAGAGAAAAGTATGCAGGCATCGCTGCAAGGTAGAAACACGAGAAAAAAAAACCTTGTTTAATGCGGCTTCTGTCTCTTCCCTGTCATGTGCGCACAGACACTTGCTGGGCCGTTCCACCTAGGTCCTCCCCCATGTCTGCCATCTATACTCGCACTGAGAACTTGTTCGGAGTTTCGAGTCTGCGCGGTTCCGCTCTTTCTCGGGGCTCGGAAATCACACCACCGAGACAAAAGACATTGCCGTCATCTTGGCACTCCTTGCTATTTTTTGCATTTTCGCATTTCTTTTGCTTTTCGCTGCTCCGTCGTTCATTTGAAGTGCGCCAAGGCGCCGCACGAGGAAACACGTATTCGCTTTTAAGGAACTATCCCCCCTGAGAACTCATTAATCGAGACACGTCCCAGCAGCGGGTTCTTGGGATTCGAATCGTTCCGGCCGCGTGTTTCTTTCCCCTTTCCACGACCTGACTGAGCTCTGTCGCCCGAAGCCGGCTGAACACGTGCCTTTTAGGAAAAAGACTTTTTTTTTTGCGCCTAGGATCGCGCAGCCCGTAGCTGGGAAGTTAAGCGCGGGTACATGCGCACGCATGGGAAGCTCAGCTGGACTTGCTCTCTTCGCTGCGGGTATGGACAGGTACAAAAAAAAATGAGTGCCCGGAAGCTTACATAGGCTGTAGTGTTATTATAAATTACTGTTATTGTAAAATTAGCTGCTGTTCTGGCAGACTGACTTATTCTCCAAATCGGAAGGACGACTGAACAGGTTTGAGAGTTCGACGAGCTTAAAGGTCGAATCGAATGTGTTAGAACTTGCAGGCAAAGCATGCGAAGCCTTTGTGGGATAGTGTTTCGAAAGGTGACGTAGCCGCGACGGCTTTCAGGCTCCTCCACAGCGCACAACGCCCGGGGGGGGGGGGGGTGGGGGGGGCACATGATGACGTCATCTACGGCGTCGTTGCGTTACTAACGCAGAAGCACTGGCTTTGAAGGAAGAATACGAACTCCACCGAAGGCAAACCTCGCGGGGCGTTGTTTGGCGGCCAATGTACCAAACGTTGTTTTTTTTTTTAAGTTCTACCTTACTATAGCACCCAAAATGATTTGAGAGCTACGATAAAAACTGCACTCACAAGCGGGCGCTTTCTTAACTCTTGGAACGAAGTGTTCTGTTAACTCCACCACCTTCTAGATAGCTACTGCGTCGTTCTTTTAAGTGACCGCTTCTCAGTCTCTCTCCCAGGTGAGTGTGCAGCGCGCTTCGCTGGATAAATACATCCGTTTCTGCCATGTTTCAAAGATGCACGATCTCTCACAGTCGAGAAAATCAATCTGAAGTCATAAACACAGGTTCCAGGCAGGGCAGCCGTACAAAGATCAAAGAAGATCTTCCTTCTCCCTCTCGCTCTTTCTCTCTCTCTCTCTCTCGCTGTCTCATAGCGCGCCTGTATAGAGCTTTTCATGAAATACAACAGAACCGTCGAGTAATATCTACGTGCACAGGGTGTGTGTCGTGTTTACATGAACGCGACAAGTGGCGCATCGCATGCATCGCATTCATGTAAACGGTGATAATGCGCTAGGAAAGCGCATTGCATCAATGCGACAGACAGGGGTGGATCGAGAAAGGCAAGTCGACTTCCGCGGTGATGGGACAGGTTTCGAGACGCCCCTCCCCCTCCCTGTGGTGGCTATGCAATAGCCCCTCATCCGGATAACGAAACAGACTGCTCGAGATAGGGGCGGCTGCACCCTTCTGCCGCGTGCACTGCATGGGCGAGAGGTCACCGTCCCGCGAGACTTGATGCAGTACATGTAAACAGTAGCCTACCGGCTCCTCAAGATAAGCTAAGAGCTGCGATGCGCTACTGTCGCATTCATGTAAACACGGCTGTAGAGTGGTTGCAACGGATGCTCTTGTAGAGGGAACGTCACATACCTCGTAAGTCCCGATTACTCCAGCCATCCACGGCAGCAAGTTTCTGTTAACGTATATGCTTAATTATGCGTTATTAAAAATCTATTTGTGAATTGCGGCGAAGACGACGAGCAGCAATTGCAGACAAAAGTAAAAGAAGCTTAATTATTGAACAAGCAGGCCTACTGTGCTGCAGAATTATTGCGGAAATATCCTGCGCACACCTGAAGGACAACACAACTTCGTCATGTGCGGTGCACATTCTAACCGACGGTGGATAACCTACTGAAGTTGAAAGACTCTACAGTGTTGTGAGCCTTGTTTACATATCCATGTTACTTGAGTTGCAGGCGCACTCACTTGAGTACATAGGCATGATCAGACCTTGGCGGAGTGCCAGGATAGGTGCATAAAAACGTGCAATGACCAACATTTACCAAGTAGTTCAGTATTTTTATGCCAAACGTGTAGGCGTTTATAAATGTGGCCTCTGATTCTTGTTGAAAACCAGCACGATCTTTGCACCTTTAGCATCTCTATACTTTCTTCTCTTCGTCAGTGTCATGGGTAGTCCAGGAATTTTGAGTAGCGTAATGAGATCTTAAGGAAATTCTAAGCCTAATTTCACCCCGATATTTCCGTACAGGACTTGGTATTAGGCTACCGTAAGGGGTGGGCGCTGCAACTGTAGGCCTTAGCCTAGACTTGCCGCTGTAACTTCTGCGAACCAGACTGGCTCTGGCATTATAACCGCAGTGACTACTGCAGTCAAATGTACTCACGGTTAAAACTAAAAAAAAATGACATTGACGCTCAAGTCGCGCTACAACAATGGCGGCCGACTGACACACCATTTTTGGAAGTTGTCTCCGTTGTGATTTTAGAAGACAAGCTTATTTTCGGCAAACACTGAAATCAAGCAGTGCAACCTGCACCAGGGCTGCAACTACGGTAGAAAGACCCTAAACTTGGTGTCTTTGACCATGTTATGCTTGTTATCCAACAAAGTTTTTTTTTTTTTTTCCCTGCTTCTTTCTTCCCATTGGACGTCAGGAGAGCTGAGAGGTTTCTTTGCAATGCATTCTAGTACTGAGGCAAAGCCTAACTACTTGAGCGCAGCAGCAGCAGCAGCAGCAGCAGCAGCAGCAGCGGCAGTTGTCGATTCGGCAGCCGAGTCCAAAGTGTTGGTTTTTCTTCAACAGGCACGGTGCTAATTGGCGCCGAAAGAGAAGGGAGTGAGGTCGAAGGCAGCTGAAAAAAGAGAGACATCATGCTGCTCTCACAGCTCGTTGGGAAACTCGGGACGCCGCGTTGCCTAATGGAAAAGCAGTGTCAGCCCGCATGCAGAGAGAGCCATCGAGCCAGCAGCTGCTTTGGCTCGGCTCGGTTTGGCTTGGCTTGGCTTCGCACGCAGAAATGTGGGCCGCCGCTCGTTGTCGCCGTCCAACTCGCGTTCGTCGCGTGGCGCACTCTGCCGCAGCACGTTGCGACTTTCCCTACCTACCTACCCTGTCCGCTGTTATTTATTACCGACCTGACGTCGCTGTACAGAGGGGTCGGCACGGGTATAACGACTCGCATACCTGCACCAGCGCACGCCAAGAGTTTCGTCACGCATGCGCTGGGAATAGCTGTGTGAGTAGGGAACGCACTCGGCCATGAATCTGGATGGAGAGGCTGGCAAATTCCAGTTCCATGTTCGCCACTTAGAGACAGACGGTGAAGAAAAAGCCGCAGGTGCTACCTCTTCGCTGCGACTAAATCAGCTTGAAGTTTTAAATCTTCGCAAAGGATATTTGTGCTCTCAGGTGCTCCTGTAGATGTGCAGGATTCCAATGGGGACATGTCTACAGCTGCCAAAGAAAACTACTGGAAAAAGCTAGGGCTTTGCGCACTAAAATGGCTCTGAAAGGGGCTCTCAATGAGCATGTGGTATTTATGGGATGTTAAAGGACACCGCTTCATGGATACACTTCAGCAAAAAAAAAATTCTTATTAATGCGTTTTGTAGAAGCTGAGTTATCTGTAGTCAAAATTTAAATTTCAGCGTCTTCGCGCCTTTCTCTCATTGCGGGAATTCCCCAGAGGGCGGAGCTTCCTGGCCCGCCGGAGCGACGCTGCTGACTGGACAAGGCCGTGGTAGCTGCGTGACGCCTGAAAGAATATAACCAACAGAATTACGCAGAAGCGTGTGACGGAGGAGGGCCCGAGTATGAAAAAAAAAATGGACTCTTAAGCTTCGTCTTTAAGGGTGAGAAGAGACAGCGTGTTGCAGCGTTGCCGAGGAGTACACGGAACGCCATCGCCCGTTCGGCGCGACGCGTGGCCCGTTGGACAATCTAAGGAAAGGGCGCCTCTCTCACATATCTCGGTGGACACCCGAACCGGGCCGTAAGGGAAGGAAATTGAAATGAAAATTGGTTTTAAGGAAAGAAAATAATAATTTGTTTTTGGGGAAAGGAAATGGCGCAGTATCTGTCTCATATATCGTTGGACACCTGAACCGCGCCGTAAGGGATAAAGGAGGGAGTGAAAGAAGAAAGGAAGAAAGGGGTGCCGTAGTGGAGGGCTCCGGAATAATTTCGACCACCCGGGGATCTTTAACGTGCACTGACATCGCACAGCACACGGGCGCCTTAGCGTTTTGCCGCCATAAAAACGCAGCCGCCGCGGTAGAAAATGACGCCTGTCTCACATTTCTCGGTGGACACCCGAACCTGGCCGTAAGGGTAGGAAATTGAAATGAAAATTGGTTTTAAGGAAAGGAAATGACGCCTGTCTCACATTTCTCGGTGGACACCCGAACCGCGCCGTAAGGGAAGGAAATACATTGCTAGAAGGAGGAGGCGGAGGAGTGCGAGGAGGAGGAGGATTTTTTGTGGACGGCCAACGCCGCCGACACCGACACGGGCTTTTCTGCGACACGAGCTCCTTAACGCTGTCGCGTTAAAATATCCGAAAAAGACTCGCCAACTCTCGCGCGCGATAGTCGGTTCTCTGCTGCGTGTAGAAGTGCATTATTTGGCTTAGGTATTCATGACGAGAAAGTGTAGAAGTTGAGCGAGTTTATGTACTCTCCTGGAAGGTGTTTTACATTCCCTTTAAGGTTCCTATTCTGCAGAAAATCCGGCTGCGTCGGCGGCGTTGTGAGAGAAAAAAGCAGGTGGCCCACCCTGAATCTAGGTCACGCGACCTCATGACGTCATCAGAACCTGCCCATCGTGGCAAGTGTAACATAAATAAATGATTGGCCGCGAGAGGCTGCTCGGGCAGAGCAACCTACCTGGGCATAGCCCGACCTGTGGCGCATTGCTTAACCGCTGGCTGCACCACTGCATGCGCCAGAGTGGTGTGAGGACGACTCCCAGCGATCTATGAATGTAAGGTCGAGAATGACTTAAGCCGGAACCTAAGTGTCCTCTCCAGTTTTTTTTACCTTAGAGATATAGTATATGATCGCTGCTCTAGTGATAAGCGTTGAAAGGTTGGCGATTAGCAATCCTTCGTAAATGATATGAGAGAGACAATGTGTTTCGAGGAAAATCCAAAATGTAGACTATTTCAATTATAGGGATAATTACACATTAGCATCCAGCTGAGCACATCCGTGTGGCCCGTGCCAACGACAAATTTTTCTTCAACTGCGAAGTTTGTGATGAAGCCGCACATATTTTTTTTTCGCATCTGTGCCCGCATGCTTGCGCAGATGTAGACGCTAATGAGTAAATATTGCCTTAACAGAATCAAATGACCACTAACTTCTTGCACACATCCTACCAGCACCGCGAATTTTCTAAGTCGATGTATATCTCAACACCACTTTTTTTCTGCTTGTGTTTCTTTTGTTCCCTGTGTTCATGTCTTAGCACACGTGTCATTTTCAAAGCCCCTGCCTTCGTGTTCAAAAAGCTCATCTCCACCAAGGCGCTTGCAGTGCCGCGACATCAATCAGTGCGAGTATCCTGGCATTCTTTAAACATTCCGGGTTGTCACACCGGTGCTCTGTACCTTGACATTAATTACTGAATGCCTATTCCTGCTGAATACGCGTCGCTAGCTGTGCACACGCTGAAACGTCGCTGCAGAGTTGGGATCTTGAACGGCAGTGCGCGCATAACGCGGCAGCTCGGAGAATTCACTTTCGTCGTCATTATGTCGTCAGCGGGGGACGCTGATTGCTAGGCACAGTCTCACCCGCGCGCAGAGTTATAACGGGACCCAGAACGGTTCGCCGATCGCGCTTGCGAGTAGACGAGTTCATGAAAGCGGAGCTTGACACGTGCAGTTTCCTATTGGGAGCAGTGTCTACCCTCTCCATAGGGGAACGCACAGTGCACTGAACGCCAGGTTGATCTCGCACAGTTTCGCGATGCGCGTGCCTATAGCCTGGGTTACGTTAGACTGCTTCAAAGGAACGTTCTTGCGCAAAGAAGACTGGGACAAATTAAGAACCATATTAGACATTTACAGAGTACGGAGAGATAGCCTACAGATAAAGGTGAACAACTACGTCGGCTAGTACCGGATCCATCTCCAGCAGTTTTAAACAGGAAATTCACAGAGGTATAGATGCGTTTATTCAGTTCCCTTATGATGGCGTTGAGGACAAATCCGTCGAGTTTTTGTTCTTGATGAAGCTCTAGTTATGCTTATTGTGGCTCTCTTCACACTCCCTGGGTAACAAAAAATGTATCCTTATTGCTGAAACATTTGGAGCTACAAGGAGTGATGTATTTTGCGCCACTCGACTCAAGCCCGTGACGTCGGTGTGCATGTCGAGTTCATGGGGGACTCTGTGATCGCCGACTTGAAGTTGTTTATAGCGGTTTGGGCTAGCCTCGGAAATCCGTGCCCGTCTGCAGTTAGTTTGTAAAAAGTGTGTGTCACGACGATACCTTTTATTTTTTGGCCCTTTAGCTGGCAAGAGCTCTGCTTTCATTGAAATTAGCCTCTGCTTAATTAAAACGGGGTGATCAACTGTGTAGCAAACTTGAATTTGCCATCAGGTTCCAGTTAATGGCACTGGCTCTGAATTTTTGTTACAGCGTTCACTGGTCACCGACTGTAAAACGTGCTCGAAGGATAGTTTGCCAAATCCTTGCGAATGTAACACTATATCAATAGGCGGCGTAACCTGAAATAAGTTTCGGCTATGCTACTCGATTCCAAGAAAAAGGTGGATTTATTTACATGGAGTCAGGAGTGTTCTAGCGGTTGGGGAGGTTCTACTCAGCACACAATTTACGAGCATATTTCATTCCCCAAAAGAAGCGGAGACACAAAGAACGGAGCTAAGAAAGCGAACTTAAAGGCTTGAGGTCTGAAGCTATGATAACAGCATTACAGCGCAGCCGTTGGCGCACGTTACTGCACTGGGTTCCTGAAGTTGTACTGCATTATATGAGAATGGGTAGTCGGCTCAACCCGCCGCGGTGGCTGTGGTTTGAGTTCCCGGGTTCGAACCGACCGCGGCGGCTGCGTTTTTATGGAGGCAAAACTCTATGGCGCCCGTGTGTTGTGCGATGTCAGTGCACGTTAAAGAACCCCAGGTGGTCGAAATTATTCCGAAGCCCTCCACTACGGCACCTCTCTCTTCATTTATTCTTTCACTCCCTCCTTTATTCCTTCCCTTACGGCGCGGTTCAGGTGTCCAATGATACATAAGACAGGTACTGCGCCATTTCCTTTCCCCAAAAACCAATTATTATTATTAGTAGTAGTCGGCTCAACGTAAACGCCAACATGGCTATATTCACAGAAGAATTGCAGATGTTCAGTCTGCATCTCTGTCCGTTGTTTCTCTGTGCGCTTGTTCTAAGCAGCGGACCTTAAAAACCAAACCCGCCATTCCGTTGTTCTGCGTCATGCGACCAAGTTCGCCGTGTGTATGCTGAGCCTGTCCCTGCCACCAATAGACGGTTCGCATGGGTGCCGGGATCGAAGCCGGGAATAGGTCATCGGAACCCGGAAAGCTGGCGCGCTGCTGCCGCGTACCATATGCACTAGTTTGCGGCCATAACTCCCGGCAAGGTGCAGAGAGGAACAGGGGAGGGCTGGCTGAGGGGAGGCAATGCGATGCTGCAGCGGGGAGGCAGACTGGCAGCCAGCTATCGGGCGAGGTAAGGGGGGGGGGAGGCAGGAGCTGTCCCCTGGAGCGGAAGGATCCAGGGGAATCCCGGGAGAGCCAACGCGGTCCGCTTCCCTGCCGGAGGCGGCAGCGGTCCCCGCGTGCCAGCTCCTCGCGGCGTTCTCCCCTCCCGGCCACCATTCATCAATGTCAAGCGTCGGAGCGGGCGGCGCCGGAGCCGATCAGCGTCTGGGGAGGGGAAGAGGGGGTGGAGTACAGAGTAGGGCTGCCAACCAGCCGCCCTGTGTTGTACCACCCCCCTCCCCCCGCAGGTGCAGCAGGCACTCGGCGCCACTGCATGATGTTGTTGGCAAAGTGCACCGGCGCGTTTTCAGCCAGACGTAACCGTGCTCACAACTCCCTGATGGTTGTCTTGTGGAGCAAGTGAAGTGGAAAGCGGGGTGCGATGGCGATGCCGCTAACTTTTGAGGAGCCCGGGCCTGTCGCTGCCACGTGGAGTTGCCTGGCTGTAGTTGGACGCAGAGGCTGTATGGATGTCAGGAGCGTGATCTTAGGGCGATTTCCTTCACTGCGTTGTTTTGCTGTCATCGGTCAACGTAAACGAGTAACTTGCAGGCTGGTAGTGACATTGCTTGGTCGGTACGTAACGGTCACTGTAGCTGTCACTAGATGTCATTTGAAGCATCCATCTCTTGTACGGAGAACAATATTGGGTGTTTGAAATTATTCGACGCAGATTTTCCTTGGAAGAATCGTGAAAGGCACTAAATTGTCGCCTGTACACGTGGAGTGTGTGGCAAAGCTAACATAATTGACATGATAAATTTCGACTAAAATTCGTTTAATTGGCTATATTTAACTAATCAATTTTTCATTTTATTGCTTTTGCTCGCAAGAAAATATTGGCAAATTGAAGGGCGTCCAACATCATTTTCTAAAATTTCGGGATCTTCATTGTAGTTAGGTGATAAGCACAAAACTGCTAAGGCTGGCTTTCCCAATTCGCACATTGATCAAATAGCGTTATTCGGGTGTTTAATGCTGGAAATACTTTTGCGCCTTATGTGTTCTTTGACGTAGAAGATGCCGATGTTGTTGCCATGACGACACAACGCACAGCGACTCCATTTGACGAACAAGCTGCTTGGGAAAGCCAGCTTAAAGGGACACTGGTATAAACCTCGCCCAATTAGTGTTCTCAGTGAAAATTGATGATCGGACTCTTTCTAGGTGTGCAGAAATTTGTCCGGTAGCAAAACATGCATTTATCGGCGAGAAAATTCGATCTAAAAATTCCCCCTCCCGTCGACTCAAACTAATGACGTCATTACCGAAAAGAACGGATTGCCTCTGTTTTGAAATGAATGGCAGTGTAGCGTAGCCTCCGATATCAGCGATCAGAAAAGTGGTGTCGGCGCACGCATTTTACTTGCGAAGTCGGCCACTGAGGGCGACACCTGTGTTTCGTTTCTTGGTGTTTTCTAGCTTATAAAATCTCCGTTTTCGAAACGGGCCAACTTCTATCAGTAATCAGCGTTCTTATACGGAGCATTCAAGGACGTCCTTTGCACATTTGCACCTCAAACCACTTTTCCCGTAAAGAAATTTTAAAAAGTGGGCTAACTTTC
Source organism: Amblyomma americanum (assembly GCA_030143305.2). Lineage (NCBI taxonomy): Eukaryota > Metazoa > Arthropoda > Arachnida > Ixodida > Ixodidae > Amblyomma > Amblyomma americanum. The sequence continues at coordinate 30,174 of JARKHS020010908.1, read as the reverse complement.
GATGTTGACGGCTTTTAATTTCGCATTATAATCTCGCGCCCGACAACCAGAAATTAAAATGTTGATTACATAATTTATATTAATTTACTGTGTTTTTTTCTAACTCTATCACCTAAATAGTGTCCGTCTTGCCGTACGGACTACATGCCGCGCCGACGAGTCTTTCACAACTTTTAAAAGAAAAATCTGGATTGAATCATTTGAAACGCTTGGTATATGTAGTTCAAATGAAGCAAGCCGCCTCTTACAAGGAGACATCACTAACGATGAAATAGATTTAATAATAATAATAATAATAATAATAATAATAATAATAATAATAATAATAATAATAATAATAATAATAATAATTGGCTTTTGGGGAAAGGAAATGGCGCTGCCTCATATATCGTTGGACACCTGAACCGCGCCGTAAGGGAAGGGATAAAGGAGGGAGTGAAAGAAGAAAGGAATAAGAGGTGCCGTAGTGGAGGGCTCCGGAATAATTTCTACCACCTGGGGATCTTTAACGTGCACTGACATCGCACAGCACACGGGCGCCTTAGCGTTTTTCCTCCATAAAAACGCAGCCGCCGCGGACGGGTTCGAACCCGGGAACTCCGGATCAATAGTCGGGCGCCCTAACCACTGAGCCACCGCGGCGGGTTGAAATAGATTTACTTCTTCGTTTTTGCTTAGAACAAGCCTTGCCATGCATGAGCGGTTAGCCTTTCGATTTTTTCGCGCTTCGCTCGTTAAATGAGATCGCCATCGTCTGACGTCAAGAAGAGCTGCCTTGGTTTCTGTGACAATGTCTAAACCGTTTATTAGGCAGGGGAAGCTTTGTACAACAATGGCCCGTGTTCTGTGCGATGTCAATGCACGGTCAATGACCAGGTGGTCGAAATTTCCGGAGCCCTTCACTACGGCGTCCCTCATAGCCTGAGTCGCTTTGGGACGTTAAACCGCCGTAAACCAAACCAGTACAACAATGGCAAAGGCGGGTAATAATCCAGAGGAACCAGTCAGAAAATTTTTATAGGTTTCACGGCCGAACCGGAATTCGAGTCTGATTGCTGCGGCGCACAATGTGGGGTTCTGTATGTATAAACTCCTCCAAACCAGGTATTCCTGTGACACATGTTTAACTTGGCGGAGAACGTCATTACCACCTGGAAGTAGACCCATCGATTCCCCCTCTCTGCTCAGTGCTCACTTTGACGCTTGTTCACACCCTTGCCCTGTAATGCTCACGCAACGAAAACGTTAGACAAAAGTTTAATTTTCAGTATAATTCGTGCCCCGCCGCGGTGGCTCAGTGGTTAGGGCGCTCGACTATTGATCCGGAGTTCCCGGGTTCGAACCCGACCGCGGCGGCTGCGTTTTTATGGAGGAAAAACGCTAAGGCGCCCGTGTGCTGTGCGATGTCAGTGCACGTTAAAGATTAATTAATTAATTAATAATTAATAATAATGATCCCCAGGTGGTCGAAATTATTCCGGAGCCCTCCACTACGGACCTATTTGTTCCTCTCTTCTTTCGCTCCCTCCTTTATCCCTTCCCTTACGGCGCGGTTCAGGTGTCCAACGATATATGAGACATACTGCGCCATTTCCTTTCCCCAAAAACCAATTATTATTATTATTATTATTATTATTATTATTATTATTATTATTATTATTATTATTATTATTATTCGTCACTAGCAATGCCAAATTTTCAGGGACGCAAAACTGTCAAATTATTTAAGGCATTTTGATAGTGCACAATTGAAACGAGTGAATTGCGATGATTTTTGAATGTCTCTTTCTAAATGTCTCGATAAAGGTCGGTATACAAACACTCAGGCGTATAGAATAAATCAATGGAAAAACTCAACACGCCGTTTCATCATCATTCATTGCTGCACAGTACACAGAGGGAAATTCTGGGCTGTATTGTTGTGAAGGTTAGGTATTGTGTGCGTTGTATTCCAGCCGGCCCCCTGCATCTCTGGCGCCTGGCACTCTGATTTCGCTTTGAAAAATATTTGATAAAATCTGTTTGTGGAGCAATGTGAGGATTTCGCATATCTCTGCCAGCATAAATCAAAACCCACATTTTACACTGTGCATCGTACTCGATTCAGTGGGCATAACTGGGTCAATAACGTGACGATTAGAGCTCATATAGTGATGTGTTTTTCAATGTGACCAGAAAAGCCTACTCAAACGTAGCCAAAGCCTACTCAAACGTAGCCAAATCTTCTACGTCGTTGGCAAATCCCGAAATCGCATTGTTTCCCGTACCCGCCGCGGTGGCTCAGTGATTAGGGCGCTCGGCTACTGATCCGGAGTTCCCGGGTCCGAACCCGACCGCGGCGGCTGCGTTTTTATGGAGGCAAAACGCTAAGGCGCCCGTGTGCTGTGCGTTGTCAGTGCACGTTAAAGATCCCCAGGTGGTCGAAATTATTCCGGAGCCCTCGACAACGGCACCTCTCTCTTCCTTTATTCTTTCACTCCCTCCCCTACCCTTCCCTTACGGCGCGGTTCAGGTGTCCAACGATATATGAGACAGATACGGCGCCATTTCACTTCCACAAAAACCAGTTATTATTATTATTATTATTATTATTATTATTATTATTATTATTATTATTATTATTATTATTATTATTATTATTATTATTATTATTATTGTTGTTGTTGTTGTTGTTGTTGTCGTCGTCGTCGTCGTCGTCGTCGTCGTCGTCGTCGTCGTCGTCGTCGTCGTCGTTGTTGTTGTCGTCGTCGTCGTCGTCGTCGTCGTCGTCGTCGTCGTCGTCGTCGTCGTCGTCGTCGTCGTCGTCGTCGTCGTTGTTGTTGTTGTTGTTGTTGTTGTTGTTGTTGTTGTTGTCGTTGCTGTTGTTGTTGTTTCTTGATTTTATAAAACGGTGAAAACGCACTGTTTCTCTCAAAATGTCTAACCGTTATTTAATTTTTCACATAAAAAGGGGGAAACAAAAATGCTCAATAGGGCGCAGAAAGAACAAGCTCATTCAAAACCGCCGGTGGAGCTAAAGCTTCTAAATATGGGCCATCGCTCATTAAGGATGTGGAAAAATTCCTCGTGCGGCTTCTGCTCGCACTCGTTTTGCCCAAAGCGCACATAAGCAGCGCTACGAATGTCGATGACGCTGATGATGGGCGTCCCGCCGTGCGTTCCCCAATCAGCGCTTCCTGTCGGCCGTCTTTATTTTTCGGCATTTGCTTCTCCCCGATGGCGGCGGCAATAGTGTAGCGGCAGCGGCAGCCTAAGCGCGCTTCGGTCGGCGTTGCGGCCCCGACGCTTTTCTGTACTCGATCGAGCACGAACGCACTAACACACATCCACTGCCCAATAGCGATCAGAGCGCACGTGTGCGCGCCGCCCTGTATATAACCCTGGCAGCAAATGGATCTGAGAACAAACGCAACAGTTTCTCTTTTTTCTTTCCTTCAATTTTCTCCGTTCTCTCTTTCTCTCGGTAAATTCCCGACGGTTATAATGAATCTGCGGGCTCTAGAGGGACCGAACACGTGGCGCCATCTTGTGCGCATGCGCGGCAGTTGTGTGTATGTAACGAGGGCATATAGACACGCTCTCCCCCCTCCTCTCACGGGCTTTTCTCTTCGCCCATCGCCGGCTTTTTAATTAAGACGGCTGAAAATTAAAGGGAGAGGGAAACGGAGGAGCGGAGGGTAGTGAGGAAAAAGGGAAGTGAGGGAATGGAAACGAAGGGAAGCAAAGGCGCGAGCTTCTACTCTGGTCGCCATTCGCGGCTCCCACGGTTCCCTTTAGAACACCGTCGTATTCAGGCGCACCGAAGGCTCGCGCGCCTGCGCATATAACGGAGACGTAGCTGCAGCAGCAGCAGCGCTCCCAAGCGATGGAATGACGGCCTTTGTCGCCACTCCTCTCCCTTTATCATTTTTTTTTTCAGCTCTCTCGCACCTCGCCCCGCACTTCGCGGCAATTGTCCGCCCGTCCGTCCGTCCGCCGAGAGAAATCATCGGAACTTCGTCCCGTGTTTTGCCGGTGTGTAGGTTAAATTTGTTCTTTTCTCCGTTTTGTTTTTTTATTTTTCTTATTCCCCTGCTCAATTATGTTCCGCTATTGTCGCCGCTCTGTAGTATTTTTGTTTGAGTATATACCCTGTCCTCGTGCTTCCGACCGCCCTTATGTACAGCCGCATCTGAGTGCTGTCTTTTCCGAACATTTCTTGAGAACCGCTCAGCGCTGTTTAGTGCGCCGAAGATGAAAATTGTTCCCCTTCGTTTTTCGCTGTCAAGAAAGAGCGTAATGAAAGGTATAGAGAGTGGGCAAAGGTTTAAGCGGAGACGCAGGGTGGGAAGCCAGCCAACGTGCGCTGTATATGTGCAGATATCCACATATATTTGTACAGTATACTCTCTTGCTGCGGTAACGACAGGCATGACCGCAAAATGAAGGCAAAAAAAATTGAAAATCTAGTTTCTTATTCTGCCGGCAGACGCCGCCTCCATTGCAGTCGGCGCGGTTCGATCTTCTGCACAGACGGTAAGCAAAGCGGCCAAATTTGTATTTTTGCTGGTCCGACCGCCAGAAAAAATACAAATTTGGCCGCTTTGCTTACCGTCTGTGCAGAAGATCAAACCGCGCCGACTGCACTGGAGGCGGCGTCTGCCGGCCCGACCGCGCCCCGCCGCGGTGGCTCAGTGGTTAGGGCGCTCGGCTACTGATCCGGAGTTCCCGGGTTCGAACCCGACCGCGGCGGCTGCGTTTTTATGGAGGAAAAACGCTAAGGCGCCCGTGTGCTGTGCGATGTCAGTCCACGTTAAAGATCCCCAGGTGGTCTAAATTATTCCGGAGCCCTCCACTACGGCACCTATTCTTCCTTTCTTCTTTCACTCCCTCCTTTATCCCTTCCCTTACGGCGCGGTTCAGGTGTCCAAAGATATATGAGACAGATACTGCGCCATTTCCTTTCCCCAAAAACCAATTATTATTATTATTATCTGGTCCGACCGCGGCGGCTGCGTTTTTATGGAGGAAAAACGCTAAGGCGCCCGTGTGCTGTGCGATGTCAGTGCACGTTAAAGATCCCCAGGTGGTCAAAATTATTCCGGAGCCCTCCACTACGGCACCTCTTTCTTCCTTTCTTCTTTCACTCCCTCCTTTATCCCTTCCCTTACGGCGTGGTTCAGGTGCCCAACGATATATGAGACAGATACTGCGCCATTTCCTTTCCCCAAAAACCAATTATTAATTATTATTCCGGTACGTTATTAACTACACACTAAATTCATAAAATGTTACCACCGTTACGAACGGCGCTCATTACGTAAGTTCATTCTATACCAATGAGTTCAATTGTCTAAGAGGCTTTCACGCGCAGCACTGAGCTGGGTGAGGTCCGGGTGACACAAAAATTACTCTCGCTGCTGGCGCCAGACGCGTTTATGGCTCGACTGTTTCTGGGAGACAGGTGTAAGTCACTACACCACGGCAGCTTGTATTTTGTTATCCGCCTTTTGAGGAGTGCCTCGTTAGCGGGCCTTTGTGCCGCAAGCGTGCAACGCAGACCGCAGTCGCCTGCGGTAAACACTCCTGATAGCCCCCCGTCCTGGCACGAGGCAATCGGCTCGTGTTCTGGCCCGACGGTGTCCACCGCCACTTGCCGACGCTTGTAACGCTTCAAGTTTTACAGTTTCGTAGTTGCTACAAAGAGCGCCGCGCTTGTATTTCGCTCAGAGACGTATGTCTTTGACTATCTTTTCTAACGGGGTTCTTTTTATTTACGTGCTCTGTCGCTTCGAGATTAACTCCTGTATTAAGAGTGCCTAGTTCCACGACAGATTTTGCGCGAGCATTTATTGCTGTTACGCCCATAAGATTACGCAAACCTTTGCTAGACCGTATGAGTCTGCAACTAGGGATGCAGTATGCGGGTATGTTTCTGTCCGAATGTTTTCACAGTTGAGACACGAAGTAATGGGATAAACTGAAAACAAGGTGACATGTACAGAGTCAAAATTCCACTTGCAACCGGCTTCATCTTTAACGCGAGAGCGTTAGTACCTGGCGTCGGCTGCAACGTCGACCGTTTGAAGCCTCGCAGCCGGAGCGGCCGGGATAACCGGCCGAGTCCGGCAACCTAGGCGAGGCACCTAGATCACGTGATCTTGTGACGTCATCACAACCTGCCAATATTACAAACTGACCGCCGTGGCAGGTGGCATGCAGTTAAATCAGATTGCACTCGAGAGGTCGCTCGGGAAGAGCAACCTGGGTCGCACAAGCCCCACAGGTGGCAGCACCTGCCATCGACTGCGCCAGGAGTGGTATCAGGACTACCGGCTATCAGGAAAAACGCTAAGGCGCCTGTGTGCTGTGCGATGTCAGTGCACGTTAAAGATCCCCAGGTGGTCGAAATTATTCCGGAGCCCTCCACTACGGCACCTCTCTCTTCCTTTCTTCTTTCACTCCATCCTTTACCCTTTCCTTACGGCGCGGTTCAGGTGTCCAACGATATATATGAGACAGATACTGCGCCGTTTCTTTTCCCAAAAAACCAATTATTATTATTATTATTATTATTATTATTATTATTATTATTATTATTATTATTATTATTATTATTATTATTATTATTATTATTACTGCTGCTACTACTACTACTACTACTACTACCGGCTATCTATGGGTGTAAAGTCGAGTTGCTAATTCCGTATATATGGGCATTAACCCATTAACACTATCGCATTATACCCTTAAGGAGGTGATTAAATGTCCCCTCCAGCTTTTTTGTTTCTTTTTTTATTATTGCGGCCGCTGACCTGCTGACGTGACGCATTATTTGAACATAGAAGTAACTGTGACATGAAATGAGTCAAAATGCCGCTTTCAATCGGCTTTATCTCACGTAATATTTATAAATGTGCAATAATGCTTTCATCAATGATAACACACATTTTTCCTTTGCATTACATAATATTGTAAATGCGAAGAATATTCAGCTTCTAAATGAATGCTTGCCGCATTTACTTTTTGTCGTGAAATTTAAACTGGTCTAAACACTTCCGTTATACCTTTTTTTGTTTTCTTATCTTGGATTTTTAACCCCCTCCGCTTTCTAAGGCATGAGGACACTCTTGAAGGAAAAATGCTTGTTAGATCGATGGAATAAAAATCTCTTTGTTATGAATTATTAGGCATACCAAGCATTGCAATGTTGAAGACGAAGACCTCTTGTAGAAACGTTGGCTAAGCACCCTGTGGCTTCCCCCTCCTGTGTTCACTTTGTTTCTAATGCCATTAGGAGGCATTAATTAAAGCTCCGGAGTAATGTTTTGTATTTTCTTAAATAATGACTTATTTTGAAAACTGCTAAGTTTGCTTACCGTGCCAACAGTGACCGCGTAGCTAACTAACTTACACCATTTTGATTTGATATTTAGGCAGGTCTACCTATTCCCTGTGCAATGAAATAGGGTAAAGAGTCTGTGATAAGTTCGGAGGCAAGTATCGAAAAAAAAAAAACGACTAAAAGCACGCTCGAAAATTGGCTTTCCGCAAGCATGAATATTCAGACAAACCTAGTTCAACGCAGTATACAAATTTTCAAGAGGAAATTTCACTGAGTGTAACTTTATCCTTGTTGGCTTAACGCTAGAGTGAACAAAACTGCATTTTGGGAAGAAAAAAAAAGGCTTGAATTTACAAATTCTATAGAGACGCGCACGAAGCAGGTAACGGTAACTTGTGAAAGGCACAAGATGGAATCATATTTCTTTTTGCACAATGTCATTTTTTGAAGAAAATTGGCCACTCAAAGAGCGCCCTCGTAATTTAATGCCTTCACTGGGCCTGGGGTATTTTATATAACGAAGTAAGTAATCTGCAATGATCATAGAAGGGCACCCCCTTCGTTACAAAAAGATCTTATTCCACCCCCATGCATAATAGTCTTTATACCATGACGTTAAGACTGGCGAGGCATTTCGAGGTCTATTTTAACCTTGTAATAACAAGGTTTAACTGTGAAGTGTGGCCATGAACAGACCGCGGTGGCTCAGTGGTTAGGGCGCTCGGCTACTGATCCGGAGTTCCCGGGTTCGAACCCGACCGCGGCGGCTGCGTTTTTATGGGGGAAAAACGTTAAGGCGCCCGTGTGATGTGCGATGTCAGTGCACGTTGAGATCCCCAGGTGGTCGAAATTATTCCGGAGCCCTCCACTAAGGCACCTCTTTCTTCATTTCTTCTTTCACTTTCTCCTTTATCCCTTGCCTCACGGCGCGGTTCAGGTGTCCAACGACATATGATACTGCGCCATTTCCTCTCCCCAAAAACCAATTATTATTATCATGAACAGAAATGCAACCCTTTCAGCGCGAAAGCACTGCTCAAGACGCACCAACCCCGTGCGAGAATCTTGTCATCTTGCGTTGTCTTGCGCTCCGAACTAACCCGAGCTTACTCGGGTAAGCTCGGTTAAGCTCGGATTTGTTCGGAGGAGCGTCCCGCCAGCTGTAGCCAATGGGAGAATGGCGTCGTGCCACCTAGGTCACGTGACCTTGTGACGTCATCCCAGCTTGCCCTCGCAGGTGGCAGTAAAATTAATGATTGGTCGCGAAGGGTACCTCGGGATGAGCAACATGGGTAGCACAGTCCCTACCGGGCTGTAATAGGAAGTGTCACCTGCCCATGCAGTGGCGCATCGCTTAACCGCTGCCCCACTGCGCTGGTAAGTGGTATGTGGACTTGCCGCCATCTCCAATTCCACATATATGGGGTATTAACTCATTAAGGCTATGACGTCATACCCTTAAGGCGGAGCTTAAGTGTCCCGTCCAATTGAAGAATGAATACCTGCTTTCACACGTCTACTCGGTTCCCTACCTCTTTTTTTTTTCTGTTTCTGGTCACCGGCTCATAGAAGGGTGCAGCGCTCTCAAGCGTAAATTTAAGGAACTGATTTGCTACACCGATATAACTCGAAAAGGAAAATTTTGTGGACACGCTGAGTGAACTTTTTTTTCGTTTTAATCGCAGGGCGTAAAGCGTTTTCCGGTTCAGAGAAAGCATTTTGGAACGCTCGAGCAGCAGCGCGAGAAAGTTCTGTTCAGTCCTCACTGCTCTCATCTGGAGATATCCTCATCGCGGTTAATGGTAGTTTCCAAGAGTTAGTAATCAGCATAACCTAATTAGCTAAATTAAAGAAAGCATCTCCAAAGTAAGCGTAAAAACGAGCTGGAAGAAGGTCTCTCTTCATGCAGAACCGCAACTTGAAACCTTAATGCGTTAACCGTCTAACGCGACAAAACGAAATAAAATTAAAATATTAGACATGGCTCTCGTACCTTCGTTTGTCATGAAGACACCACGAAGGATTGTCAGCACAGTTCCCGCTTTGAATGTTGAATCGGTCATTCACCAGTTTACATGTCTCTAATAGGCACCCCAAACGAAGCAGCAGTTACAGCGGCCTATCCGAGCCCGCGCTGTTCGACAAAACTAACCACCACGCTAATCAAACATCTGCAACGCACCCCAAGCGCCATTTGTTTTCAAATGCGTACAACCGCCATTTCAGAACCACTGATACCTATAAAAGAAGTGCCGTTTACCTTATTTCTTTGTTACGGACACGGCTCCAAATCTCTTTCCTGGCCAATCCCTGAGAGAATACCTCTCCTGGAGTAACAAAAGCGCTCTCCCAAAAAATTGTGCCTCGCAAGAGAAAAAAAAGAAATAAAGCAGCGACCACGAATAAGAGAGAGCCGGAGCTTTCGGCAAATTTGGCCAGATAAAAAGGAAAGCAGTGAAAAAGACGAAAGCTCGTACTTTCGGCGATAGCGCCTCTCGGTCATATAGTTAAACGTCCAAACCAACGCCAGAGGCGAGATAAGGTCACACGAACTGCGTACGGCCAGCCAGGCAGCCAGCCCTCCCTCCGTCCGCCCGCAGCGATACAAGGCCCGCGTGGCTCACCAGCGAACGCACGCACACACGGCGCGGCGCCCAAGCCCCGCGCCGGCGGAACAGCGGGACGGGCCATCGCCTCGTCGCGGCGTGTGCAGGCCCCGGCGGCGTGTGCGCGAAGCGTGTCGTGCCGCCCACGACTTTTCCTCCGGAGCCTCGCGTGCCTGCAGCGCGTACAAAAAACCACCGCCCAGGGCCCGAGCGCGCGAGACAGGCAAACCCTTTGGCGAGATCGCGAGCGCGATAATAAATCGCGTCCGGCGAAATTAACGAGCGGTTCGCCTCCTCTTTCTGTTTTCTTCGAGCGCCCTCCTCTCCCATCCCCCCTCTCTCCTCTCTTACTCTCTCTCTCTCCCTCACTTCCACTATAGTACTACACCCTTTGCGTTCTCGCCGTGGCTGCTGCTGGCTCCTTTGATGTTTTCCCCCCGACCGGGGCTGCAGTGGCCCCGGCCGGCGTCGCGGCGGACCCGACAATTAAAGGAGCCTCGCATCGATTGCACCCAGACACGAACGGCGGCAGCCGGAGGAAGACCCGCCGAAGAGGGGGGGAACACGCAGCCGAACTGGCTGCTGTTGCTATTGCTGCTGCACTGCATGGGTGGGGGTGGGCCTCTGTGCATGCTGCAGCTATAGTTCAATGAAGAGGATGTCGTCGCATCAAAACTGCTTGCTAAGGGGCACTGCAGTGTGCGTAGCTGATGTATGTGTCGCGCGAGATGGGCTTTGAGTAGGAAAGAAAAAAGTTGCAGGATTGGTAGCTTGAAAGCAGGGATGAAACGTAGTGACACTAAAAATTGCTTAATGTAGTACCTGAGTAATTTGAAATTCGTAATGAAACAAGCACGATTTACAGGACAGTAAACCAGATAGACAAGGAATTTTTTTTTTCAGAAAGCAAGAAAAATACTGATCCTTGATGGCGCCTTACAACCACCCTTTTTTTTTTTTGAGGGGGGGGGGGGGGGGCGGGGCTCTTAGCATTTCCCCGCCACGCGCGCTTGGCGATAATGTTTTTGGAAAACCAAAGTGAAGCATGAAAGGGTTTAGGAGAACGCGGACGCGCCTATCCGTCAGGCCCGAGTTTCAGTTGCCACGATATCGAGTGGCGAAAACCGGCTATTGTGGATTGGCATCCACCGCGGTTACCGCCATCGTCTATGTCTTTCTGATTGCGGTGAAGTGCTTGCGATTGGGGCTACTTGGAATAGCATTGTGTCAAAGCAGTGTTGATTGAAATTGCACGGACGCAGGTAACGAAAACAGACAAGAAAGCTTGAGCGCACAGTTCAGCAGCGCACCTCCTAAACAATGCAGCGAGAACACAGAATTTACTTACTTCGACGTGCGAATGCATGCTCGAGGAACAAAGGCGCCCTGAAACCTGACAGAGGCTGCAAAATGTTTTCACGCTGAAATTCGATGTACTGTGTACTTCAGTTAAGTGTAATTCGCTACCATCGGCGCATTTCATTTTTACCATCTCATCTCTTCACCAGCATCCGTTCTTCATATATATACCAGGTATCCCAGCTAAATGATGAAACACGGTTTTTCAAAAAAGATGGGATGTGCTATAGGCCAGTGGAACTGACTGAGTGCTTTGCAGAGCCGTGTAGCCATTATGCTGATTTTTTTGTTCTGAAAATTAGCAAACACTGATTAGCTAATATTTTAAAATATTTGCTTCGGGAACAAAGTACAAATTCGGACGTTGCAGATCCTGTTGATAAACAGCAGAGTGAAATGTTTAAAATAAGGTACCATGTATGTAAATCTTCTTCCTCCTAAAAAAAAACCCCGCATAATGTAAAAACTAGCATGTGATAGTGCTGTCACTTCCGTGCCTCAAGACGCGCTCTCTGAGAACAAAATCGGTTCATCTCCGGAAAATTCTAGCCGACGCGGTTTTGTGTCTGCAGTGGCCGAAAGATGTGCGCCAGCGACTTCTAACTCATTGCCAGGCTTCCCTTCCGGGCCGGTAAAAAAAAAAAAAATCTACGTAAATGGCACCTTGGGAACATTTCGGTCTGCTGCTTTTCAAGACGATCCGCAACTTCCGAATATACATCGTTCTTCTGAAGCCAATAATTAAAAATATCGCTAATTAGTGTGCGCTAGTCAACTAAGTTTGCAACATAAAAGATACTGCAGACTTAGCACTCATTTTTTTCTTACTCGCCTTAAGGACGCTGTTTTTTTTAAAAAACTTGGTAGCATTTAGCTAGGACACACGGTATATGAACAGTTCATGCCCCTTCATGAGGCGACTGGGCGGCCGGCTTCTTGGAAGTCGTCATCGGGGATGCCGCAGTGACCCAGCAGCCACTGAAGAGCGGTTTCCAGTTCTTCGTTAACAGCGCAGCGATGTATTACTTTAATTTCAAAGCCAATTTGGAACTCTAAACACCTCCTTACATCCATAAAGAACCGCCCTTCTACAAGGTGCTTCCTCCCTGAGGCAACACAAAGCAGCAAAGAGAGTGGTCGCTCAGCACAGCAGCTGTCTGAGTGGGCATGTTGGATACTGACTACCTGTTTTATCGTGAATTGAAAACTAGAGAAGCGGTGATTCCCTGATTGCGCCTTCTGCTCCCGGACAGCTTGGATGAAACGTGGATCCCGGCGACTACAATTATGTGTCATGCTGCAAATCTGTATACATATCGGCTTGTATAGGTTCTGTTGCTCGAACCTACCGTCCAGTTTAGTGCAATACTGGATAAGCTGGAAACCGCGGCAGGGTGACAAAAACACGGCACTCTAAATTTGATCCACTGTCTCCGGCAGCGTTCAGCGGTGCAGAGTTTCTTCAGACCTGCCTTGAGCAGGCACGGGTTTCGAAGCTCAGTGCGAGGTTGCTTTAGGCTGCTACTGTTTTGTAGATCACTATTTGCCCTTTTGCTACAATGTATGTGTTACGAAATATTAGACAAATCAACATATGCAGCTTGTTTACAGACCCTGGTCATGACAGGACGCTGGACTCGACCGGGCTTTGTATAAACCTAACCAGTGCGCTGACGCTTCTTTCCAAGTTCTTTCGAATGGATTATCATCTGATGGGATCATTTTCAGAACATCTCCGGTCACGCCAGTAGATAAAAAAAAAACGAAAAAAATAAAGTTTATTAGTGCAGATTCTTAGGTTGAATGATACATTTTAAACCATTTTAAACCAGAGAGACTGAGTGCAGTTTAAAATGACTAAGAAATGAATCCAATACGAGTGCGTGTCACGTAGTGTTCCTCTCTCTGTGCCGTGAAACTGGACTAAGTTTCACCAGATGTGAACAAATGCTTCTAGTTCTCACGGCTGCCACCACGTGCCGCGTGGCGCTGAATCACCACTGGTGTTTTAAACGTTGGTATGTACACCCCAGTAATTTTCTATAGCTGTCTGAAACGTGCCAGCGCAGTAGGATTTTTATATGCAAGATATTGGAGCGATGAAAAAGAGTCGGTGATGCTGGCCATGTTCGAACAGAACCTCTCGGGTATCTCTAATTGTCTCTAAACTACAAGTTTGAATCATCGCCATCGAGTTACCCAGTGTTCGCTCCTGACGGCCGACAGATGGCGCTAGTTGTTCGTGCCGAAGAAGGCTGGCTGCAATTTAAAAAAATTCTTGTCTGGATTACATGTGGCACAAGGACGTGACTAGTCGCTTTTCTTTCGCGTGTCCATGTGCGGATGCAAGTACAACGTACTACCATGTATCTACTTCAGCATGACGACGAGTCTCGTTCAGCTCAGCGTACATCATGTCGCCGTTCGACGCATGATCTCTCGTACGTCTCGGACCATCAGTCAACCGACCAGCGGACTCTGGTTCATGCGTGCATGGCTTCAGGGATCGATAGGGCTGCTTGATACGTGCACAGGGAACATGGTCAGGACAGGGGGAGGCCGTGGTAGGTGCGGAAGTAAGGAAAGGGGAAGGAAGGAAGGGTATCTCTCCGGGGAACTGGACCGTGAAAAATACACAGGACGTGCTCTTTTTTCTCAAGTTGTCGATGCAGCTGTCGAGGCCGAGCTTCACGTGTTTGCTGAGGCGGTGCGTTCCAAGTACGTGCTCGGGCAAAGATATGAGGGCACCTTGTCCGCAGACGGCGGCGGTGCCGGGATGAATCGGCACCCACTGTACTCACGGCACTGATCAATCACCGAGATTAAAGACGGCGCGCTCCCGCATGCAGGACCTGAAGTTTTCCCTTTCTTTCCGATGCTCTGCATATTCGGTGATTCCGAAGGAGAGGTGAAAGCATAAAAGACAAAAGACAGGAGAAGGAGGGGGGGGGGGGTATAGAGTTTTTCTTGCTGCCACCTATTTCAAAGAATGATCTGTTTCTCTTCCTTTACCCGTGTCCCCTAGATTCCTTCGGATTTCAATAGTAGCGGTATTTTCACCGGAGCACCTCAACATCCTCTGTTTATGATATTCAGACTTAATGAAATTTGTACCATAGAAAGTTACGCGACCTCTGCTGCAGTTCTAAGAGGCCTATTGTAGTCTGTGTGCTAAGTTGTTTTTTTTTTCCTCGGCCTCCTCCATATCTTGTTTGGAAATAAAACAGTTGAATAAAAAAAGTTGCGCGGAACTCAACACTACGGTCGGCTCAGAGATCAGTAAGCTCCCATCGGTAGGCGCCGCTTCGGTCCTGCCGTGTCAACACCTCTAGTATGCTTGATATCCTATCTCTCTTCTACTGCTTTTGGGTCTTTTTGTTCATTTTTCCCTTCGCGATGACACACCTGACTCGGGCCCGGTATACCTACCTGCCAGTCCTGCATGCACCCCCGTTTATTTTCAAGGATTTATTGCAATTCATGTTCAAGCAATGCTTGCCTTCTTGTTCTTAATCACTTTCTTCCTCACCTATAAAAGTGAGCTCGTTCGCATCATCCACATCGCACTCAATATGAGCTGCAACGAGAGATATGTGGCCGGAGGTCACTTCTCTTACCCGATTGGTGGGCTGTGAAATCGTAGAAATGGGACGGTGGATGATGTAAAGGTGGAGTCGCGAAGAGCTCGCGGTTGACGTACCTTTCCAGTCCCCTTTTTGCATCTGTTCTCTACCGCTCGCACTGTTATGGGTGCCGGGGCCTCGTCAGGCCAATTGGCTTTTTGTCCCCGCTCCCTCTTTCTGTGATTGAGCAAAAACAAACTTCAACCTTCAAATTAAAGCCGGGCTCTGTAGCCCACTGTATTTCCAAGCGCTCTCTATTCTGAGCGGGATGATGATGATGATGGTGGTGGTGGTTATGATGGTGATGATGAATTTTTGTGGCGCAAGGGCAGCTTTGGCCAAAGAGCGCCATGGAACAAGGTAGTTTTCATTGCACAAGGTGGGGTCAAAGACCCATTTCCTAAGAATTTCACCCAAAATAAGCCGAGCACCAGGCAGGGGAAAACTTGTACCCATTGTATCACCGGTGGGTACCCGGTGGCACTGAGGATCGAACCCCGCACCTCCCGCCTGGATGCTCAAGCCACTAAATGTTCGACATAAATTAGCCAAGCCAAGTAATAACACTTTGGATAGCCGCAACCAGGCAGCTTGGTGGTGGTGGTAGTGACGATGATGATGATGATGATGATGATGAATTTTTGTGGCGCAAGGGCAGCTTTGGCCAAAGAGCGCCATGGAACAAGGTAGTTTTCATTGCACAAGGTTGGGTCAAAGACCCATTTCCTAAGCATTTCACCCGAAAGAAGCCGAGCACCAGGCATGGGAAAACTTGTACCCATTGTATCACCGGTGGGTACCCGGTGGCACTGAGGATCGAACCCCGCACCTCCCGCCTGGATGCTCAAGCCACTAAATGTTCGACATAAATTAGCCAAGCCAAGTAATAACACTTTGGATAGCCGCAACCAGGCAGCTTCATGCGATCGCGAGTTACGAGCGGGCAATAGAGATTATAGTGAATTTAAAGAGGAGGACTGAAGTCCCATATAATTCTATAGTTTTCTACTTATGGCCTTTAATAAAGTGCAGTAAAACACCTTTTGAGGCAGTGGGTTCAGTATATACGTTAATTGCACACTATAACATTCTTCAATCCGCAACGAATGAACAATGGCATCGGCCTGGTATCCGGCAGGAAGGCTCGTGACGCACATAATCAGGCTCCGTTACACGTTCAATTCTGAGCTTTCTGTGCGCCTAGAAACAGCCGGCAGTGCTATAGGAGCGTTCTTGTATGACAAGTCGTCCTATATTTCATTTCACAGCTGCTGACGTCGACATTTTTCCGCGTTGTTAGCTTGTTCTTCCATTCATCATTCTTTCATTGCTTCTTTTTTCTTTCGATTCTTTATTTCTCGCGTTTTTTCTTTCCTACTCTTCTTTCCCTTCCTGGCGGCAGAAAAGCTGCTGCGTTGGTGTCTGCGATAAGCAACTTGAGGGCGGTCAAATCTGTTGTCGCAGCACTCGACTCTGCAGCTCCACGGGGCGGTGTGTTTGAGGTCGGCCCGTTGTCGCCGCGATGGGAAAAGGTAACGGCATCGCAGTGCAGACAGCGTAGTCGCGGATAACGCCTTTGATGCCGCATCGCTGGCTAAGTGACGAAACTCCTTTGACTTGCAAATCTGCCGCAATCTCTGACACTCTTACCTAGGCAAACCGGCGCCGATAATGGCTCTGAACAGCAGCTAGAATGTTCGGGTCAGCGCACATGTTTTTTGTAAAAGTTCACTTGCCCGCCTTGTTGACTCTATTTGAAGGAGCACACTCTCGTGAACACTTGTACACTCAGAGTACTACTATGCGGCGCAGGAATCGTCATTAAGCATTCAAGAAATTCATGTAGTGTTTTTTAGCAAGTCGTAGTAATTGTGATGGCTTGCAGTACTTTGAGCATCTCTTTATGTCGTCTGTTGGTACCAAAACAGCCAGTCAGAGGGCTCCTAAATATACTAGGCCTGTTATGTTTGTTTGTTTTCTTATTTAAAGCGAAAGCTTCACTACGCTAGGTTTTCAAGAGGGCAGCGTCAGTGCAGTCACGTGACAGGTGTCACGTGGTGTCACGTGGCAGGTCATGTGACCTACTGGCGTCATCACAATCTGCCCACCGTGGCAGGGGGCCGCTGCCCCATCCGGCATCGGGCATTTCATCGACGCTTTACAGACAATCCGTTCGGCAGTGTGTGTGGCGTTTGTGAACGTACTCATGCAAAAGAAGCGTTCGCTTCTCGCTAGGGTTAACCGAAGTTTAAATCGCAGCTAATTTTTTTTCTTCAGACGTGTGAGTGGGCTGGTTTTAAAAAGACCTTCGATGAAACAGGAGCATACGGAATGTTGTGTTCGAGTAAATGTTCCATACTGATCAACGACCTCAATTAGAATTTCGCTTCCCATCGAAAAACTGCCTTTTTCTTTCTTCAGATCAATTTATCGAACTTTTCGACTCGGGCTCAGCACGCATCCGCGAGCTTCGTTCGTTAGCGTTGAGCGCCGAAACGGCGAGATCCCCGCGCGTGCTTGTCGAGCGTGCAAGAGGCCGAATTGAGTTCGATTTTCAAGATGAACGTTCCTCGCCGTTACCTTGCCTCTCTCCATTTTTTTTCTCTCTCTCTCTTATCCTGCGTACCACACGGTGTTTCGCTAATGAATTGCCGCTTGAGCGGCGAACAATTAGCGCTTTTTTGCGCTCCGTGCCGGGCCCGAAGGCTCCTCGCGTGATTTACGCCCCTCCGGGTCCCGGCAACTTGTGTTTCCTCCCTGCGTCGCCATCCTCCGGCGAACAGGCTGCCCCTTAATTTATCCGCAGAGCCTCGCTCCAGGAAGGCCTGCGGGGTTGCGCACAGGTATCTTCATGAGCGCCGCTGTCCTGCAGCATGCACGCGTCGCAGATTTCGCGTCTCGTGTTACGCATCTCCTCGAAGTGGCCGAAATATGACGGTGGATTTTTGTGGCGCGAGGTCTTCTGTGGCCAAACAGCGCCATGGCGCAAGGCATTTTTCTTCTCCTCAAGGTGGGGTCAAAGACCTTTTTCCCAAGCATTTCACCGTCAACCTCATCAAAAGCAGAAGACGCAAATATCCCCAGCCACATCCTCTGCTAACACAATATGAAGCGACATGTTGGAGAAGACTCCAAACAGGAGCCTTCCACAACCTTCACATTCTACATAAGATGTTTCCGGAGCAGTATAGGGATACATGTCCGTGGTGCGGGGCAACCCCCACGCTGTATCATATCACATGGGAATGCATACACATTGTAGCTTTCCGAGGTAACAAAGAGCCAAATGCGGAGCAGTGGGACGACCGGCTAACCAGCAGCCAGCTCAAGGTCCAAAGAGACCTAGTGAGCCACGCATGCCGGATGGCCAGGGACAGTGGGGCCTTGGACTAGGGGCGCCAACCACGCTCAGCCTGGAAGACATCGGCAATCTTCGGGCAAGCAGCAAGACTCCTTTATTAGAGCGATAAAGTTTATTCACTCACTCACTGATTCACCCTAAATAAGCCGACCACCAGAAAAGGGGAAAGCTTGTACCCATTGTATCACCGGTGGGTACCCGGCGGCACTGGGGACCGAACCCCGCACCACCCGCATGCGATACGGATGCTCAACCACTTGGCCACCGCTACGGTACAAATTATACACTTGCTTATAATTTAGAAATGCAGTTGAAGGGGCCTGGCGATTACTTCGTTATAGCCCGTGTTGAAAACGCTCCCAAGGGGTATCGTCCATGTCCAACATTCTCGGGTAAAAATTTTGAATACTGGAAAATTTTAAGGTTGTAAGGTACTGTTATGGAAATATTGAAGGTACTGATAAATTCTTCCGATGTGCAGAAAAATCTTTATTTTACAGCTTTCCATCGCTCCCATCGAGCAATTGACACTTCTATAGAAAACGCATGAGAACAGGTTTTGACGATGGCAAAACGAAAAAAAAAAAGCAAGCCTGCCGAAGGAAGATCTGCGTATATATTCATTGTTATAGTGAAATCTTAAAATATATAAAAAATTGACTTCATTAGCTAGTTCCTGTTCATTATTTCTTTATAAACTGTTTCGTTATAACGAGGTTCGACTGTTAAGTCATTTCGAACTGTCTATTTCCAGAGGCCAATTTGCATAGTTCAGCTGATCGAAGCAGTTTCGTCGCCATTGGTGTCAAAAGCTCTGAAATGTATAGATCACTTGCAATGGCGTCACAACGTTCTGCCTTGTTGGAGCACACCAGGAATTTATACACTTTTCCATAATCCACTTATCGCCACATGCCACGCCGTACCACGCGCAACATTTGTGTAGTACACCATCAAGGCGCTCGTGGCGTCTCGTGCGAGCCATGTATTGTTTTGTGTCTTAATTTACATGTCGCTGTATTATCGTGGGATGCACAGCTATAGATTTCCTCTCGGGAAGGAAAGCAGGAGAGGCGTGTTGTCGCAATAAAAAAAAAATTATGGGCGATCATTGTATCGATCCTGAGGAAATGCGACAGCATTCTTCTTTGACTCGCCAGTTTATTCCACTTCTGATTCTATTTTAAGTCGATTGGCGTCCGCTTCCCAATCTTCTATTCCAGTTCCGACTAAGCAACTAAGCCAAATCTGTCACACTGATAGATCGCGGCGAGTCTTCATACCACTTCCGGCGCAGTGACACAGCCACCAATGCGGCTTGTGAGTACCAGGTTGCGCTTCCCGAGCAATGTTCTTTTCAAGCGCCACCTGATAACCTGCCACAATTGGCAGGTCCAGACTTGACACAGATGAGCCTCCTTTGGTGACGTCATCAGCGGTCTGCTGACGTCACTTTCCTTCAGCCAATGGACATTATCTGACCTTCTGACGTCACTTCCAGTCTGGTGACGTCACCGGCCAGGTGGTGTCACGACCTTCCAGCCAATGAATTGCTCCGCTCTTGTGACGCCACTTAATACGCCACTGTTGGCCGACCGATCAGCATCTTTCTTCAGGTTTCTTTTCATAAGTTTCAGGTGAAAATGCTATGCTTACGCATAAAAAATAAACGATAGTTGCAGACACTACCGCTCGTTTGGACTGTCATGTTGGAGGCGAAGCTGGGTCCGTCTTCCCTAGCGGTGTCCCAGGCTCGTCTGCTTCCCCATCCGTGCCTCGCAGTCCTCCTCGGCTGCAGGTCATCACCCTTTCTGTTCTTCCCGTCCTTGGAGCTGCTCAGCCTCCTGTAGCCATCGCCAGCGGGTCGTTCGTTGACCCCCGCTTTCGGGACCAGCTGCATACCAGTTCGGGGAAGAGTGGAGAGGTGGTTGACTCCCCTCCTCAGCACGTGCACAGCAAAACCTCCCGTTCTGGCTGCCAGCAGCCACCACATCTACGCATATTTCTTACTGGATCCGTTTCACTGATTTTCTTGGCAAGAACCACTGCGATTGCCAGCCATTCCAGAGTTTGTAACCTGCGTGAACAGTTTAACATTTATTTTACTGCCCACAGGTGTCGCACCAGGCTTCCCATGTCCGTGTTTTGGCCTAACCAGAACGCCGAATTTCAATAAATGAATCCTGGGGAGAGTTCTGCAGCTGGTATATGATCAAAAACCGCATATACGAACGACTCAAATCACTTGGACTGCTGGATACTTCGCAGAATGCTCGCTAACTACCAACACCCTGCTTTCCACCCCGTGCGAACAACAATCCGATCAGCAAGTTTCAACGCTCTGGAAGCGGTTTTCGGAGGTGTATAGATAACCCGCATACATGGATGCATTAGAGAGACTGGATTTTGCGGCAACGGCCGCTGCCACAGCCCGCTTCGATGCACTTCTGCCGCAGCCATGCATCTGCGGCTATAGATTTCTCCAGCCTCATCTATTGTAAAGGGGAAATGCCAGATAGCTGCGTGCCCCGTACGAAAGATTCCCATTGGCATATCGTGGAATGTTCGGTCGGTCTACTTAAAACTCCTACGCGTGTTTTCTTTTTCACGTCTCTGTTTAAACCACCTGCCCATTCCCAGCCTAAGTACGACGTTTATCACCGTCCCAAGAGATGGCTGTTGTGCCCCATGTTGCGTGGACGATGTTGCGGCCGGAGACGCAACATGGGGCCGCATGTTGCGGCCGGAGACGGACTCGAGAGAGCCGGAGAGTACTGAAGAGGAGAAACTGTACAGATTTATTTTGCATATATTTGCATACCTCGCACACGCTTCAAGTCGAAGAAGCATTCTACATGTTTACGGTTCTCAAAAGACCTCCTTTGCATAGCCTAGTGTTCCTGTACATGCTCTCGCAGGGAGCATGTACAGGAACCCTAGCATTGCCCTGCGGCGGATTTTATACCATCATGTGTCCCTAGCTCCACAAGTGGGGAATCTCGGCACTGGACGAGTTTCCAATCAGGGATCCCCTCGAGCAGGCTTGGGTTGCCGCCCACCGCACAGTATCCCCTCGCAGCGGATCCGGTGATGATTATGATGAAGTTGCCACCGTGAGGCAACACTTCTTGCAGCGAGGGCGAATCGCCACCAACTTGAGTCGAATTCGCTGAAGCCGAGCCGCGAGCTCTGTTACCAGGAAGGCCACTCCCTACGCAGGTAGCGTAGGGAAAGACTTCTCCCTGCTCAGTACAGGGAAAACTAGGGACTTTGTTCCCCCGCTTCTGTCCGGCTGACTCAGTCTTGCGCTATTTCCAGTGCCCCGTCCAAGTGGCCAGCAGCCGCGGTAGAGAGGGAACCTTCTTTCCCGGGACAAAAGGGATCCGGCGTGCAGCCGTCGCGAGGATGTCGGCTTCGTTGACAGCTCCCAGATGTCGCTTGCTCCGGCCCGCGTTGCTAGAAGTACGATCAGAACATGACACATGCAGAAGGCCTTCCTAATCAGCCTCACTACAACGCACACATCTGCCTTTCGCATTGCGCTGTGCAGAAAAGCTCGCTTTTGATGTTTTCCGCATGTTGTTATCTGCCATAGGGCGACAGCCAGCTTGCGTTAAACTCAAACTGAAAACGAAGCG
Source organism: Amblyomma americanum (assembly GCA_030143305.2). Taxonomy (NCBI): domain Eukaryota; kingdom Metazoa; phylum Arthropoda; class Arachnida; order Ixodida; family Ixodidae; genus Amblyomma; species Amblyomma americanum. The sequence goes on along the minus strand of JARKHS020010908.1, from coordinate 8,263 downwards.
TGTTGAGCGGTGCAACAAGAAAACAGGCAGCGGGTTCCATTGAAATAAGTGGAACGACAGTCCAGCGCCATTTTTTATTTCGAACGGGGCCCGGATCGGCTTGGTTCAAAATAAAAATAAAAGCCTGCCATATTGTTGTTTTCAAGTGACAGTGATAGGTGTGACGATGTATATAGCATAGGATTATGGTTTATGGGGTTTAGTATTCCAAAGCGACTCAGGCTAGGAAGGACGCCGTAGTAGACGGCTCCAGACAATTTCGGCCACCTGTAGTTCTTTAACGTGGGCTGCCATCGCAAAGTGCATGGGCCTCTCACATTTCACCTCCATCGAAATACGACCGCCGCGGCTGAGATCAGACCCGTGTTGTGCGGGTGTGCAGCCCAGCACCATAACCATTGAACCACCGCGGCGGCGGGGTGATAGTATAGCATAGCACAGTACAGTACAGTACAGCGCAGTACAGTACAGTACAGTACAGTATAGCATTATAGTGCAGTATATTGATAGCGTTATAGTGCAGTATATTATAGTGCAATATATAGTGCAGCATTATAGTGCACCTCGCATGCGGGAGGTGCGGGGTTCGATCCCCAGTGCATGCCGCCGGGCACCCACCGGTGATACAATGGGTGCAAGCTTTCCTCTGCCTGGTGCTCGGCTTCTTTAGGGTGAAATGCTTGGGTAATAGGTCTTTGACCCTGCCTTGAGTAGAAGAAAAGAACCTTGTGTCATGGCGCTGTTTGGCCTCAGATGCGCTTGCGACATAAAAATTCATGATCATTACAGTATAGTATAGTATAGGATAGTATAGTATAGTATAGGCTGTGACTCCTCCCGCTGGCCCCTTTATACATGCCAACTCGCAATACTATTTCAATGGCATTTAACTGGCCTACCACTCACTACAGTCGAGTGTTTAAAAACTATGATTTCCACTTGCAAAAAAACGCCACAATCTGCAATAACTTTTAATTGTTTTCAACAAAGCACATCCTTCATTCAAAACCCAGAGGACTTTGCATAAGTGGTTGAGACGGGGAAAGGGGTGACAGATATTGAGGAGCTCTGTAATATAGCCCAGCTCATTCTCAGTACACCATTCGAACGAACGGCAGGTGCGATTGGCATCGCGCGTGTGACGATTCCTACGTGCACCACCTTGAACTCTAAAGGCCGGCTAGTGAAAGCTCCCCCCCGCTAACACCACGGCTGGGCAGCTCACCCTGTCCTATAACCCTTCAACGAGCTCTCTCTCGTTCGAGCACCTAACCAGTCCCTGTGCAAAGCTGTGTCTCACTGGATATCAAACGTCGTTCGCTTCAACTCCAGTCGACGAGTGACGGCCCGGTCATTGTCGCGGACGTCGAGGAGAACGCCAGCTGAGGCCGGAGAAAAGTGAGAACCCCTCTCTCCGACGCTGCGTGCACACGTATACGCAGCGTGTGGCAGCTCGTCCTCTTCCGCGGAAAACTCATTAGCGTCCGGGCTCTTTAATATCGCAGCATTGGACGTCAGCAGGCTGCCTGCCTGCCTCTCTGGATAGCATGCCACGCAGAAAGAGAGAATGAACGGGAAGGGGGGGGGGGGGGGGGGGGGGTCTAAGGCGCGAGGTCCTGCGAGACGTGGAGACTGTGTGGCACTAGGGGATTTACCGCCAGCCGCTGCTGAGCACACGGCTGCGAGCCGCGCGCTTGCTTTCGAGTGTTGCGCCACTGCGACGCGCTCTCACCGGCGCTGAGGCGGAGGGCGACGCGCCTCTTCAACTTGTGCTCGCTACAAAGTTTCAGAACCGCGCCGCCCAGACGGCCGCCGTGGCGGGATCCAGAAAAAGGACGCGTGACGAAACATGGCGAAACAGCTGCCCCCCCATCAAAGCGCACGCGTGAGTCGTGAAAGTTTTTGGAGCAGCCTCGAATAGTGTAAACCAGAGCGGCGGACACTTTTCTCGTATTTATTGAAGGGCTTTTGAATGAAAAGGCGCGGATTTTGCTTCAGCGTTCAAAGACTGCCGGCATGCTGTTCTGCGTACGGGCGCGAGGCTCAATGGGGGAAGAAAGCTGACTAAAGAAACGCAAAGAAAAAAGTTACAAAAAAGCGTAAGTTATACATGCGGTCTGAAAATGAGGGTCTTGAAGTTTCAAATGGTGATGCATAGAGGAAGATTTTAAAATTACAGATCTGCGCAATTAACAACGTTTATTTATTTTCACGTATATATTAGGGCAACGGGGATGACGGGTGACTATCTTTCTACCCGACGGCGATATGACGTGTATTGTTTCGACGTGACAAAAAGGATGCAGCTTGCATTTACACTACGTGAGCATGTGCGCAGTTTAAGAAAAAAAAATGAAAAAACGTGCACGTGTGCGTGGAGGGCTTAGTCATAGGAATGAACCGCCCTCTCAGAACGCATATGTTTTCGGGCAAAGAAAATATAGCAAAATGAACAGCAGCTCATGCAGGTGTTTTCTATCACATCTGAAAACTTAACTCTCACATAGCGTGGCAATCCCAATAACAAAGCATTTAACGAGAAAACAAAAAGAATGGAAAGAACGTACTTCGGTTCCGAAAGTACGTAGGTTGCCTGTGCACCACGCAAGCGAGCTCTATCCCATGACAAATTCCGCTCAGCCAAGCTTATCATAAACGTCGCTACCACTAAGACCTGTGTCATGGCGCGTTTATCCCTTTTTATCGTTTCTTTTCCTTGATTATTTTGTTTTAAAGTTCTTAGAGGGCGTTCGCATCTCTCATTTGCTCTGGCGGGAAAGAAAGCAACGCAGGAGTCTGAGAGAGAGCAGCCATGGCTGCAGCAGGGCCGTCGCAAATCCTCACTGACGTGGTAAGCACGCTGTGTATAGCTTATTGATTCCACAGCACACCACACAGAGGCGAGCACGGGGGGCCGTCCAGGCGGCAGCAAGCAGACAGATGCGATGCCTGCCACTTCGCTCGGCTTCTCATCCTCCTCACTTCAAAATCGATACCAGAGGGGGAAGACCCACGCGGGAGGGAGACGAAGGCGAGAGGGCGCCACTGTCTGTGCGTGCGTGTGTGAAGCGCACGCGTCAGTGTGCGAGTATACTGTGCAGCGCCATCAGCCAGGACAGGATAAGGGAGAGGGTGAGAACCGGGGGAAGGGAGAGGGAAGGACACTACTGCGGACAGAGTGTGCATGGTCTGTGCGTGTGAGGGAAAGGGGAATGGGAGTTGCGCGCAGGGACCAGCAGGGCTCCGGAACCAGATTATCCACCGCCGCTGATTCCCAGGCTCCGCCAGCGGCGCAGGATGCGTAGCTACCAACGTCGACTCAGCCGCGGTGCAGAAACGAGGCGAGGGGCGCTGGACGGCAGACTGACAGTACGAAGAAAGAGGGGAGGGGGGGTGGGGGGGGTGCACGTGAGGAACAGAGAAGAGCAAGAAGAAGGCGAAGTCTTTTCTGTTGCTGCGACCGGCCAGGAAGGGACGAGGACAAGGAGGACCCGCTATTCTGGACGACGACGGCTGCGTAGCATGACTTTCGTCTTCGCGGCAACTTCCGCTTCGCTGTGATTCTGCCTCTCGTCTCTTTTCGTTTTTTGTTGTTGTCTCGTTGTTTTATTTCTCGGAGAGTCGCGCTGATGCCGACGTTGGGAGGGTTCATGTCCCTTGGTGAGCTGGTGCGCGATGCTATTTTTCGGATGGAAAGATGGAAGGTGGAAGAAAATTTGGCGTTGGCGCTAACAGGGAGTTATGGAGACTGTGTAGCAGCGAATCTTTTTAGGGGTGTTGTGCAGGCTGTATTGCGTTGTTCGCCACGAAATGTGGCGAATAAAAGTCGTCAGCAACAACTCCAGTGAACTTTACATCGGTCTGCTGCTTTTTGAAAGCTAAGACTGTGAAAGAAGTTTATTTATCTTTTTTTTTGTAGACACACGCTATTGCCATGTATTGAGTCTCCTGGGCCTAGTCAAGCTCATAGCAGTTAGCTCAGGAGACCTTTCCAATTTCCGAAAAGCATAAATTATGTATGTATGTATGTATGTATGTATGTATGTATGTATGTATGTATGTATGTATGTATGTATGTATGTATGTATGTATGTATGTATGTATGTATGTATGTATGTATGTATGTATGTATGTATGTTGTGTGTATGTATGTATGTATGTATGTATGTGTACCAAACTTTATTTACTTCGCATTCGACGCATATCAAGCGCAACCTGTGGCATTATGTTTTTGTTCAAACCTGAAGTCACCACCTTTGAAAACCTAGAAAGCGAGTACACTTTATTATGCATCTTTTGTGTGAGTTGCTAAGTTGGTAGAGGGCTTTTTTTTTCGGTTCCAGACCAAAAAAACAACAGTTCATTATTTCAATGCTTCACGAGTTGATTACCCAACTTCAACAGAAAACACTATACCGTTCATTATTTCTATGCACCTATTTACAAGCGCTGCCACGTGCGCCAGTCTAATCAAATGAACTTTTATAGTTGATTTACCGAAATTACCACGCATAGAAAAGTTTTTCGCTTCTATTGTTAGTACAAAACCTTCTTCTCGAAATTAATTTACATCTCCAAGTGCAGGACTATGTGGTGATACATAGGAATTGTCAACAAAATTCGAGCACCAAATGCGCTTGTGTCAGCAAAGAATCTCACCGAAAGACGCGAAAGTTGCGATGTATTTTTATACCGTCTAGACCCTGTGAGACTGATTAAAGATCTTGTTGGTTTGCGTTCCCACATCGCAGAGGGTTGTTCAAATTGGTTTGGTTTGTTTTTTGGGTGGAAAGGAAATGGCGCAGTATCTGTCTCATATATCGTTGGACACCCGAACCGCGCCGTAAGGGAAGGGATAAGAGAGGGAGTGAAAGAAGAAAAGAAGAATTAGGTGCCGTAGTGGAGGGCTCCGGAATAATTTCGACCACCTGGGGATCTTTAACGTGCACTGACATCGCACAGCGCACGGGCGCCTTAGCGTTTTTCCTCCATAAAAGCGCAGCCGCCGCGGTTGGGTTCGAACCCGGGAACTCCGGATCAGTAGTCGAGCGCCCTAACCACTGAGCCACCGCGGCGGGTAAAATAAGAAATTCTAATGACAAAGAGACCGCTCTCGCCGAAAACAGGGTTTTTATTAGCAAGAAAATACAATAAAAATTCAAAATGCAACTGCCGCTGTCACCGGCCAATTTCGCAAGTAGAATGCGTACGTCGACAGAAACTTTTGCGCGCGAGTCCCGCCGTCACTCGTACTTCAGAACGGCGGTAACCTGTCCTTTTCGGTAAGGGCATCACGAGTTTGATTCGACTGGTAAGAAAACATTTAAATCCGATTTTCTCGCCGATAAAGGCCGGACAGAAGACAACACAGCCGCAGAGTCCCCTTATAGCCTCAGTGTCTCCTTAGAGAAGACTTACAGATTTACATTTACAGATTTTGCAGAACATTTACAGAATTTTATTTTCATACGTATTACGTACCTCGCATTTTGTATATAGAGTATTATGTACCTCATATGAATCAACAATTAGACAGTTAACCTAAATCACTAATAAAGTTTTTATTTTTTATTTTAGAGGGAAAGGTTATATTGCGAAATTGATGGTCGTAAACATCGAGGTTGATCGGTGTTTTTAAATTTTCTTAATGGGATAATCGGGTTCGAAATATCGACGGGCAAAAATGCGCATCTGAAAGTTTGCTGAGTTGGTTTTCCCGCATTACCTAATTAAAAAGTGGCGTGGCTGCGCGTGGTATCACCGCCGAAATCAAATTAACTTCTTTTACGTCATCAATATACATCAACTGCGCTTGTATTTGATGCATAAGAAGTGCGAGAGACGCCATTTTAGCATCAAGCAATGCGAGGTCACCGATTATGAAAATTTAAAAACAGAGCTGATCTTTAATGTTTACGGCCATCAATTTTGTTAAAATAACCATAAGCTCTAAAATCATAAATAAAAAGTTTATTAGTTAATTTAGGTCATGCATTGTCTAATTATTGATCGATCTCGGATAGATAATGTCCACCTTGCTGTACAATCCAGCTAAGCAAGCCTCACCGGCGTATATCTTACAGTTTTTGAAATCAAAAGCTGTAAAGGCTAAAAAGTAATCCCCTTGTAAATTTTGTACTTCATTATCCCGTGCAGGACCGCTGATTCATTTATCTGTGTACCTATTTGCTTGGGATCACGTTTCTTGCGCCCTTCTCTTTGTTGGTTTCGTGAATGCCGGTTGAAAGGGGGTGGGGGGGGGGGGGGTGATGTGTATCTATAACAGCACGTTCAGGCAGCTACTGCAACTGTTTTAACGTCACGACAAACACCATACGCGATTTTCAGCTTTTCGCGGGTGCGGCAGGCATTATCCTGGAAAGTCAGCAGAGCTCTTCCCATCATACGATTCTTGCAGCATCGCCTACAGGCTACTCTGCGTTGAAGAGAATTCGCTATGCACCCTGACATCTTGCTTTCGTGCATTGTTCCCCGCTTTGTTCTGTGACTTGCTTGGTTTCATGCTGTTGTCATTGTGTCTGCCCATGTGGCTGCACATCTGCAGCGAAGCTGCTTTTTCCGAGTATTTTTTCGAAATACCCTGATGACTAATAACTTTCACGAAAGCAAAATGCATATGCTCGCCGTAATAACTTTACAGAACGCCATCTTGGCGTGGAAGTTCACTTTCTTCTGCATTCGTGCAGCATTGCTTAAAATTTGATTGCGCACTGTGTGATTTCAAAGAGCCAGAATTAGGCTGCATATATTTTTCGCAGGCTGCCTGTAATGACGGCGCTAAGGCGCAAAATATAAATGCTTTTTTTTGCTTACACTGTGTCCCATGAACTTTCGACTGCGGATGTGCATGAACAGAAGTGTGCACAGGGCGACAATATTCAGTGCTTGAGCTGCTTTGCCTTCCTCAACCAAGCACACATCGGCTCCCCTCAACCGGGCCTTGCAGACGAAAGCAAGAGCTCCGAGATCCGAGTCGTCTCTGGGCAAAGCGAGGTGGGGCCCTTGTTTGGGCGCCATGCTAACGGCCACCTGTGTAATGCCAGTGGGAAAACCGAGGCGGGCGCAGACGAACCTTCGAGCGCTCGGGGAGCAGAGCAAAATAACAAAGTTTCAAAAAGCAAAGAAGCTAGCAGGGATCATGGATCTGGGATCGCGGTGAGGGGTGTGTTCCGGAGATGTGGGAAGCTATACGTCGGTGTGGGGGGAGGGGCGGGGGCCGGAGGAGGGAAAGGAGGAATTCAGAATTCCCGAGGGCTGCTCGGTCCGGGCTGTCATCTCGCAGTTCTCCTCTCATTTCTTGTCGAGCCCCGTCCGCCAAGCTTTTCTTGTTTCTTCTTTTAAGCTCCTCTGTCCGCTTCGATGCTTCTGGTCTAGTTTCTGCGTCGGCCACCTGCAATTTGCTGCTTTCTTTCGGCGGGCCCCTACTTTTTAACGCCACCATTTTTCTGTTCTTGGACAAACTCCCTCGCCCTTCTCACCTTTTTCGTTGTTCTTTTTTTTTTTGCTTTCTACCACGAAGGTAAAAGAACAAAGCCAGATAGGAAGTTTGCTGACGATGTTGTTTTAGCAAAGTCACCGAGGATGAATGAAGCTGAAAGCTGAGGCAAGCGCGGCAGGATACTCGAGTTGGATTTTGAAACGCGTCCATCACATCACATCGCATCAAGGGTCCCGATTTACTGCATTGAAAATTCATGGTTGTGTGAATAAGTGTCTAGATATGACAGTGGCCATAGATTTTCACCGCCCAAGTCAGTAATGATTTGTTTTTCCTCTCTTTCCTTATGTTTACCCCCAAAGTGCCTTTCGATTAGTGCGCAGCTAAATGTTAAAATACTAACTGCCTAAGCTAAATCTAGCTACAGTCGGATACAACTCAATAATGCGGCGGCGAATGCTTCTCAAAGGATGCCGTCCAGCCAATAGTGTAGACAAGTTCTCATGACGTCGAGGTTAATCTTCTAGCATGAAATCACAGCATACTCGCAATTGGGCCTCCGTGAAGTTGCATTAAGCACTGCGTCATGAAAATCGGTCGATGCTATTGGCTGGAAGGCCTCCTTTGAGCGGTGCCTTCCGCTGCATTCTTGAATTGTATCCTATATAGGTAAAAGCTGTGCTATGCCAGACATATCTCCCGGTTATGGACAGCTGGTTCGTCCATATGATGGGTTCAGGCCTGTTTGCCGTTTTGCGATTTTGCGATTTTCACCTCCCGATCGAAGCTGCGATTTTAGCCGCT